>BSSO01005509.1:0-13042 GCA_030267885.1 Mesembryanthemum crystallinum | reverse complement strand
CAATCACTCTCTCTCTTCTAATTTTATATTTCTCTCACATCCAATTATTATATTCTCTCTATTTCACAAGGGCAAAAATGGCTAAATTTTCCCTCCTAAATTCTTGTGCCAATTTTGGTTTGGAAACGTAATAGGGGGACGGAGGGAGTATTAGCAAACCAAATATCTCACCTCAAATACAAATATATGATTTTCTCATATTTTTTTAATAATTCCAAAAATAAACCAAATAATATATTTGGAAACTCATAAATTAAATAATTATTCCACCATAATATAAAATAAACTATTTTCGAATAATTAAGAAAATAGACGGGTATTACATTGTACCCCACTTAAAAAGAATTTTTGTGCTCGAAAATAACAAATTAATTTTCCAAAATATAGGAAATTATATGGAGATTACACAAGTATTGAGATTCTGGGAGAGTTTTGCTTCGGCCTTTCCGCGAGTGGGCTTCAGGAGGTTGAAGACCACCTCTGCAATACAGGACCACGATTCCGATGGGGTAAGACTCAAATACCCCGTCTGGTTGATCTCCGTCGTAGCTAAATTCTCGGCCTGGTAAGCTGCCTCGAAGGCCTCCATGGTGCGGAGGGTACAGAGGGCCGGATAAACTCGTAGCCCAGACCGATAAGAGTTAGAGAGGCCTCGAGAAACGAAGGCCTCCATGGTGCGGAGGGTACAGAGGGTCGGATAAAATTGCTGGTATACCTGAGACATATGTTGGCGGTCGAAAGTGGCCGCTTGTACCAATAGGTATATGCAGCGGTAGAAATGGGCTAATAAAAAAGGGGCAACACATAAAGGGCCCCGAGAAACGAAGATATTAGCAACTAAAATGAAGAAAAGTTTGTCGATGCTAAGCTCCGAAGGCATGAGTAGGTGGTAAAGGGCAAAGGTGATAAATAGAACAACCTCCCCCTAAGAAACGGGGAGGTCTTCAGTAGAGTGACGGCCGAAGTATTTGACAGAAGTCCCAAAGGAGAGATTTGAAGATGCACAGTGCTCATTATACAGAGCTATAGCTTCTTGATGGGGCCGAATGGCATCAGGAAGTTGATAAGAGTAAGGCACACCTGGGCCTGAAGGGGATAAGCTTGTGAAAAAGGCAGTGTCCTCTAGGGTTACTGTTTGGAACCCACGTCCAAAAGTGAAGCAATTGATGGCGGGGTTCCAGATGGAAAAAAGGACCGAAGTCATGACTCCCTCGAAGGGAATCCTCAGGAAACAGAAAATAAAAAGAAAATGCCAAATACAATGTGACCTCCACCTTTGATGGAACATAGTGAGACGGTCCAACCATCGACGAGGGTGGATAGCGAAGGCTGAGGCGTTAACCCAGCCATGAATGGGTTTGTCACCAGCGGTAACCCACCAGGTTTTGAAGGGAACCATAGAAATGAAATAGGGATGGGTGCATTGGATGTCGGGAAATACCTCATTGAGGAAAGGGAGAACCGAATTCCTAGTGCCTCACTCAAGGGTCGAAGGGAGAAAATACGTGTCCAACGTGATTTCTTGAAGGGATTCATCAGCTACGACACTAGGACCAACAATAATCCAATAGGTCCCTAGTTCTAGGATGAACTCGATCCGGTAGCTCGTCGCATGAGCTCACACTATGCGCTCGAGAGTAATGGAGTCGTTGTTGCGAAGATCCAAATGAGAAGCGATGTGAAGGAAAGGGAACACCATTTTTAAGAAAGGATAGTGAAGGTGAAAGTGTGAGTTTGTTGCAGAGGAAAATTCGAAGAGATAGAAAGCGTTGGTAAAGTGTAAGTATAGCTCATCAAAAAAGAACGATGGACTATTAAGCTAAGGCTGTGTTTGCCTGTTTACTTTGTTAGAAAATATTTTCCATAGAAAATGGGTTTTTGGAAAATGGAAATTTTATTCAAGTGTTTGGTTGTACCTTAAAAAATATCATTTTAATGCTGTTGAGATGTCTCGAACAAAGTTTGCAAGCTTAATTCAAGAGAAAGAGATGGACGAGAGAGGTGGAGGACCACACAATTGACCAGGACCAAAGAAAGAGGAGGATAGACAAAGGAGAGAGAAAGAAAAGAAGAGAGAAGTGGGACCCACATAATTGTACCTCAGATTAGGAAGATGAGATAGAGGACTTTCACAGTGAGAGCCAAGCGTCACTCGCACGTTCAGATCCTCTAAAGGAATAGCAGAGCACAGTGTCATGGCTCACACCTAAGTTCACATTATTTTAGAGTGTCATTTTATTTTTTCACTTACCCAAAATCCTCAAACCCGAAATGTATGGCCGTGTCTTCATCTTACCTCGTTACTTCTCTGATATAATTAGCGAGTATTAATCATGTCAACCTTGGGTTCTCCATCTGGTAACAAAAATGAACAGCGGTTTCGGGGCGGCGATGCGGCGGGGAAATGATGCTATAGTTCTAATGTTTAAATGTGCAGTAAATACACTACCAAAGCCAAAGTTCAAGTTCCGGGCATCACCAACACCCATTACCAAGGCCCTCGGCCCGGTGTTCAAGGTTTCAGAGTTGCGGAAGCATGACAGTGTATCAAGAACTGCCAATATCAGTTTCACGTCTTCACCTTAAATAAAAATTGAACATTTTGTTTTATGCGTGATTTTGGAAGCTATTGATGATGAGTAGAGAGAAGTAGAGTTTCATTAATGGTGGCAAAGGGATTTGAATTGGGGATTAGGCGCAAATGTAGAGTAGAATTTTAGCTCCCTTTGTGAATTTGAGATAGAGAACTCGTTTCATTCTTTTGGTGAAGTTAAAAAAAATATATATATTGAAAAAAATAGAAAAAAATGTGAGTTGTTAGATGTAATCCATGACAGGTGGCAGAATTCTGTGAGATGAATTGCCCTCTAGGAACAGCAGACAATCTGAACGGTGTTTTAGGGGCAATTTGGGAAGGGCTGAAATGCTAAATGGGTATTAAAAAAATACCCCTATTGCCACATTGGTATTTAAAAAAACTACGACGACATTAGGGTATTTAAAATGACCGATTTGCGCACTTTAGTCCAAAAACTGAAATTCCGGCGAAAATTTCCGACGATACGTACTTTTTAAATATGTTTTTCTATTTTTTTCAATTTTGTCCGCTATAAAATATCTTCAAAAGGTTACTAAAGTGAAAGAGGCAAATAATTCGGGGATTTTATAAGAGAAACAATTATTTTTAAATAAATATTCACCGGAGATTTTCACCGAAATTTCACTTTTAATACCCAAGTGCGCAAATCTGTCATTTTAAATACCCTATTGTCGCTGGAGCATTTTTAAATACCAATATGGCAATAGGGGTATTTTTTAAATACCCATTTGGAAATTTGGCCATTTGGGAAGTTAATAATTTTGACACCAATACTATATGTCGATAAAAGATTCTTTTGACACCAATAGTTTAAAAAAAGTTCAAATCATTCTTCCCAAATAGTCTTAAGCGTTCTTCCCAAACTGTTCTTAAACATTGTTCCCAAACGTTTCACATCCTGTCTAAGTTTGTTTGTACTAATGTATGTAGTTCTAATGATTTTTTTTTTGTTTTTTTTTTCTTGCAAATTTGTTTGTACTAATGTAGCTAAACACAAAACAACTGAACAAAAGGTTTTTTATTTTTTTATTTTCCCCCCTTCTACTATCTATTCATTTTGATGTCCATTCATTTTCCTTCTACAAAACCCCTTGTAGTTCAAATGATTTCTTCTACTTGTCAAAACTGAATTTTCCTTTCACCTTTTTGTTAGTATTGTTACCCAATTCAACCAAATCACAAACCACAAATAACAGGGGAAATAAACAATCAAATAACCAACACCAGATTTAACGTGGAAAATGCCAATCGGGTAAAAACCACGGGCTAAACCGAAAATTATTCCACTAATAACCAAATAGGAGTAGTGATTACAATGTCTAGCCAATCAGTTTCAAGAAACTCAACTTGAAACAACCAACACTACTAACAACAGATATAACCAATTTATAGGAACGAGTACAAATTGATACTAACCCGATAAATACTACTCCCGAACACCCCTAGAAATATAGCCCAATAACTGTAGTAATCGAAACCACCAACTGAGCACACACACGTTCTCCCTGACCCGTGAACCACCGAGCTAGAATACCCGAAATTTCACTATGAATTTCTCTCTCTTTAAGCGTGCTCTCTATTTGTTTTGTGTACTACCGTGCTCTTAGCCTCTGCCCGTGTATTTATACTGCTGCTCCTCCTCCAAAGATAACCAAGTTAAGTTATCTAAGGGTTTCACCAAGTTAAGGCTTCCCTGGTAAGCCAATCTCATGTGGGCCCAAAATAAACCCAATAGAAACCCATGGCTACAAATGTCACATAACTCAACAGCACCTTTTCACTTTCTGTTTCTTTTTTCCATTTCTTTTGCCATTTTTCTTTTGCTGACTAAAACCCAAACACTAATGGGTTGGACAAACCCAATACTTATTTCCCTTTTTTTTTTTTTGTGGTGGTTGATTCTGATCTTTGTTTGTGTTTGAAGTGTAATGAACGACGAGAAGCTCTCTTGAATGTTGCGTCACTTTAAATTTTTTTTACGGTCTTTCATTAGCCCTTTATCTCCAGAATAGAAAGAGATGATGAAACATTCACAGTTCTACAAATTGATTACAAAGGTTAAGGCCCGAGAAAACAACCTGGTTTTTATGACACGTGTCTTGGAGCTCTACGACAATAAATCCAATTCCCTTATTGTGATTGGAAAGCAGGCCAAGTTCTGCCAACATGATGTGGCCGATCACACGGGCCTCACTCCACTTGGTGAGACTTATAATTCAAGTCCATCAGTGCAGTCTCCACAGTGGTTGTTTGATTTTTTGAAGAGGCGGGGGTAGGGGTAGGAGGTGCAAGGGAAGAAGAAGAAGGAGAAGACTATTCGTGGAAAGCCAAAAAACGGTCAAACCACCGACGAGGATGGACGGGAAGATCGTTAGAATTTACCCAACCATAGATGGGTTTATCGCCAGCGACGATCCACACGCTGGAAAAGTGAGCCCTAGAAACGACAAACGGGCGGGATAATCTTATATCGGGAAATGCGTAGTCGAGGAAAAGTAGAAGTGAATGCTTGGAGTCTAACTGAAGGGTCAAAGGAAGGAACTGTGGACCTAGAGTGAAGTCAAGAAGGCATTCATCGGCGAGAGGATTGGGGGCGACAATGACGCTGTGCCTCGCCAATTGGGAAAAAAAAAAAAACTATAATAGGTCTGGTGAACCTGCACAACGAGTGTGAGGTTGGGTGCATCTCTATAGGCAAGGTCCGACATGGAATCGAGGAAGAAGAACGGATGAGCCATATCGAGAGAGAAAATGGGCTCAAGTTCGAAGTGACTGTAGAAATCGAAAAGATAGAGTAAAGCGACTTTGGAGTCCTCTGTACTCACAGAGCAAGAGTGGCAAAGTGGGTAATGTAGGCACGAATCCCTGCAAAATCGAAGGGACGGGAAAGATATCCTTTTTGTTGAATGGATATAAAGCCTCACGCTTCATAAGTTATGCCCTAAAAATAGGTTGTCGAAGCCTTTAGTTATCATTAATGGACCGAGAAGTCCAAGCGACCGGGACCCACCAAAATTAAATTGAAGCGTTCATAAATGATAAAAAGCGTTCGAAAAACAAAAATGCAAACAACCGCTCGAGAAAGCCAATGGAAGGGCCCTCAAGTTGAATAAGGGCCCCATTGAGTTCAGGGGTGGAACGTGGAAATATATAAAATTTGTAATACTAATATCTTCATATGCCCATTTCGCTGGATACTACTAAAATCATATGCCCATAGTTAATTATCATATCTGAATTTAGGTGCCAAGTTATTATCCGGTAACCAGAATATGGCCAGAGTATACCTCTCTGATTTTTTTTTTATTTTTTTGCAATTTAGTATACCTCATTCTTTTTTATTTTCTTCCAATAACCAAATGTGCGGGTTTTTTGTAAGGAAAAAAAATATTTCAACAATGAAACTAAAGTGTAAGGAACTTTCCACGCATAAGTTTGCAGTTGTTATAATATCGTTGTTCAAATAATCCCGACCATCTATTACATGAAATTTTGTAAAGACAAATAGATTTTCCGAGCATTGGTGAGCTAATGAACATGAACCGCACTATATGTACTCATTTTGGGATGTGGATAAATCATGTCTCTCTTTAGAAGTACCCACTTATGGCTATTGAAGTAATGAAATAAAAAGGAGGGCTAAATTTGCAACTTTATTTGTCCAGTTGATTTAACTAACAAATGATCAATTTTCAATTAACCCTCTAAAGAAAAACAAAAAATAAATAAAATTAAGTGAATACCCAAAATCATAAAGTTCAGTACCCAAAACCTTCAAAATAAAAGTTCAGTACCTAAAACCTTCAAAACATGAAAGTTCGATACCTAACAAAGCTACTAATTCCTGATTCCACTATTGAAAGTTCATAGCAGTTGGATACTGTACAATTTTATTTCATTCTCAAGAGAATGAAGAGGTCAGGATTAGTGGCGAATGTTTGTATGTGTGAGGGGTAGCACAAGAACCCCATTGGACAAGGAATTTGCCATGATTTATCTTAATAAAAAACAAAAAAATGTTGTAATGTGCCCACTTGGTGTTTAAAAAGGAACCTAGTGAGGAAAGAGTAGATATTAGGGAAAGTTAGTAAATTTCCACTTTTTTAGTCCATTCGACAATACAGGAAAAACAAAATGGCTACACATGTCTTAGTGAGGACTTGGCAAATAAAATGAGATTGAGGGAAGTATTGAAATTCACAATACAGCAATAGGTTTATTATGTATATTCTATAATAGGTAGAAAGTGTCTAACTTGACTTTTAAAATGAACCTAATTGATCTTTTTACTATGTGCATATGTAGTGTCTTTCGTGAATTTGAGTTTCGAAAACTTGTTTGATATCTAGTAATAATAAAATGGATATGTAATTTTACTTGTGTATTTCAAAGACTCTGTTCATATAGTCCAAGTCATCATGCAAATTGAGCACATTATTGTAACTAAAACAAATGGGCACTATAAATTGCCTTTTTAAAATAAAATTGCATAAGAATTTAGCTATTGTATATAATATTATTCTTTTGTAGCAAAAACAAATGTGTTAACAATATTTATATATATAAAAAAAGAGTGCACCCTCTCTAAGAATTTTTTGGATCCGCCAATGTTAGCAACCCCCAAAACCACGGTGTAATTATCGGGGTGTTTTCTACTTTTTTCTTTTTCCTTATGATGTTATCATCTCTAAAACACTTAAATTAAATGCATATATTGGAATGCCCGCACAAAGTCTCACTAGTTGTCCTATGTGATCATATGGGTTGCTAATCCATAGAGTCAACTAAATAAGTCCTTGTTCAAAATTGGATAAATAAGTTGTACCACAGAGTTAGCTAGGTGGAAACAAGGTTACTATGGCTACCTTAATAACAATTATTTATCTATTAAGATTTAAGGTAGGATATGGGTTCATTTAAATATATAAATTATATCTCTTATTGTTTTGTAATTGATTAAGAGAAAAAAATATAATTCGCCTCTTAATTGTAGCTTATTTGCTGTTCTACGTCCTTTATTCTGCTTGAAGTTGAGTTTACAATTGTTTAATATTAAATTGCTATACAATAGAGATAGGTGGCACAAATATTTTCAATGAAATAATTTTTGGCTACTCTTATTTTTTAATGTTGTCTTTGAGAATTGGATTTTATGGCAAATTAGCAATTTTTATCATTTATAACTAATATGATACTATATTTACAAGTTTAAATATCAATTCAGGGGCCGTAAGATGGCTTGCAAATGCCAAAGTAGTTGATCATGATTTGTATTCCACCAATTTTTGAGACTTTATAAATTGCCAAGGATTTGACACAATTCGAAATTGATAATAGTAATTTATATACAAAGCATCTCAAATTCGGATTTCAAACTCAAGTTCTTAAAAAAATACTTATTTTTTTCTTTCTTAGCTTCTTCATAATTTTATTTATGTTTTTGTTATAGTCAAATTTCGATATCATAAATTAAAGAGATAAGCGAAGGCAGTCAATTTTTGTTTTTTTTTATACTTTTTATTAAAATAAATAATAATTATTTATGCTTTGTTATATTCTAATTTGGTACTTCAAATAAATTTTTCTTTCATAGAAATGAGATATATGCGGATATGAGCATAACAGATTAATATGAAACCCGTGCATGGGCATGGGTACAGACTTGTTTACACAAATTCAAGGGAATTTTTGATGGTGTACCCCTATAGTTTACATGTTTCTCCAGCGCATACTATGAAGTTGGATGTCTTTATGCTGCACTCATGAACTTTTAGAAACATACACAGGCACACAGCGCGTGACAAATGGTGACGGTGGTTAAGTGAATGTTAGGTTATGATTTGTTGGTCTGTAAGAACCATATTGCCCCTATATTTCCCACCTCCTTAACGGTCATTTGGTAGCCAAAGGCTACTTTTTTCTCTATATAACCCAACAAATTTTATATATTTTTTTTCTCTCATCACATTTTTCCTCAGCCTTCTATCTTCACCATTAGTATTCTCTATTGTGTGCCTATATTTTACCCTGTATTCTCTATTGTGTATCTATATTTTACCTTGTACCAAACAAACCAAGGGAGAAGATAGAGGGTTGAGGCATAAGTGATGAGGGAAAAAATTATGGAAATCCATGGGGTTATATAGAGAAAAAGTAGCCGTTGGCTACTGAATGATCCTAGGGGATGGGGGGAAACATAGGGGCAAAATGGTTGTTGCAGCCCCAACAAATCATAACTAACGATCACTTAACCACCGTCACCATTTTGTATGTACCGTGTGCGTTCCCAAAAGTTTAGGGGTGCAATATAAAGACATCCAACTTCCTGGAATGTGCTAGAGAAACGTGTAAACTAAAGGGTGCATCATAAAAATGACAAATCTCCCATTCACTAAATTTTTCATTATGTAATATAGATTATTAATATCATATTCGTACACGCACAAGTATATATATGACTCAAAAATTAAAACTTTTCAAAAAGATGCTTAAAAAAAATAACAACTAGAAAAACTTTTAAAAGATGCACGCATTGAATGCAACACAAAACTAGTGGTGTATTATAGTCAATATAAAATTATAAACACCTAGCTAGTGAATACAGTAAAAAACAAAGAAGTAAAAATCAACTTTAGTTCACGCTTCAACCTTCTACGCTCTGCTCCGTGCTCACCTGCTCTTCGGTAAACGGTCGTCCACCCAACTGTATGTCTGCGTCCACCATCTCTTCCAGTTACAAGTATGTAGTGTCCACTCCTACTTCTTATTTCTCCTTTCGTCTTGATTTTCGTTTTCTTCCTTAAAACTTTTGTCCTTGTTAAGGTGGTCTTGAGTTTGTAATTTGTTGCTGTTGAATTTGATTTGAGTGTCTCTCATTCAAGTTCAAATACAGTGGTTTGCTTTGTTATCGGTACCACAGCCCAATGTCCAGTAGCCACTTGATTGAACTTTCTTGATCAAATGTAGTTACGACTTCGTGTAATTGAAATACGAATCAGGTATCTTATTATATATTTGTTATCACAATTTTATGTGGGTGAGTTGTATGAATTGTTGTAAGAATTTTATTGAACTTTGTAAGGTTTGCTTATTTTCCTGACTTGATTTAGGAATTAGGGTTTATGTATTGATATATGAATTAAGCTTTGTTTGTGTAAATTATTCTAAATATCGTTTCTTCCTTTCGGTTGAGTATTGTACAAACCTAATTTGTCTAAAATTAATTAGTAATGTTAATAACTTTGATTTCTTAGTAAATTTCTCCTTAGGTTTAGGTCCTAGATGGTCGTCTGCTTCAAAAGAAGAAGATAAGGGCTCAAATGAAGTAGATGATAATTATTAGTTTTATACTATTACTTTACTTATCTGTGGGTGAATGTCATAAACTCATTGGGTACACCATAAAAATTTTCAAAATTCAAATGACAAATGTCAAATTCACTGAATTTTTCATTTTGTAATATAGATTACTAATATCTTATTCATACACGCACAAGTATATGTATGATTCAAAAATTAAAACTATTTAAAACGATGCTTCCATAAAAATAAAAACTAGAAAAGCTTTTAAGAGATGCACGCATTGCGTACAATACAAAACTAGTTGTGTACTACAATCTATGTTAAATTATAAACCCCTTGCTAGTGAATACAATAAGAAACAAAGAAGTACAAATCAACTTCTGTTCACGCTTCAACCTCCTACGCTCTGCTCCGTACTCTCCTGCTCTAAGATCAACGGCCGTCCACCCGACTGTCTCCGTCCGTCATCTTTTCCCGTTGCAAGTATGTAATGTCCTCCCCTACTTCTTATTTCTCCTTGCATCTTGATTTTCGTTTTCTTCCTTAAAACTTTTGTCCTTGTTAAGGTGGTCTTGAGTTTGTAATTTGTTACAGTTGAATTTGATTTGAGTGTCTCTCATTCAAGTTCAAATACAGTGGTTTGCTTTGTTGTCGGTACTATTGCCCAACATTCAATAGCTACTTGATTGAACTTTATTAATCAAATGTATATAAGAACTTCGTGTAATTGAGATGCGAATTAGGTATCTTATTATATATTTGTTATCATAATTTTATGCGGGGGTATTATATGAATTTTCATTGAACTTAGTAAGGTTTGCTTATTTTCCTGACTTGATTTAGGATTTAGGGTTTATATATTGATATAGGAATTAAGCTTTGTTAATGTAAATTATGCTGAATATCTTCTCTTACCTTCGGTTGAGTATCCTACGGACGTAATTTGTCTAAAATTAATTAGTAACATCAATAACAAGGAGTTCTTAGTAAAATTCTCCTTAGGTTTAGGTTATAGATGGTCGTCTGCATCAGAAGAAGATGATAAGGGTTCAAATGAAGAAGATGATGATTATTCATTTCTTTTACTATTACTTAGCTTATCAATGAGCAAAAGTCATAAACTAAAGGGGTAAATCATAAAAATTCCCAAAATTCAAATGACAAATGCAACATTCATTAAACTTTTAATTGTTTAATATAGAATAATTATATCATATTCGTACACGCACAAGTATATATATGACTCCAAAATTATAACTTTTTAAAAAGATGCTTCCATAAAAATAAAAACTAGAAAAACTTTTAAGAGATGCACGCATTGCGTGCAATACAAAACTAGTTGTGTACTTGTGATACCCAGCAATTTTCNTCTTATTATTTCGGATAATAGAGACTTATATTAGCCAACTTATAAATTATAAGTGAAGAATTACGAGTATTCAAGTTATAACGAGCTGAGTTATTATTTTTATGATTCAGTTAAGTGATGGTAGTTATATTAGAATTCGAGTTATATTTCTAGTAAATTAAGATTTTCAGTTAACAGTTTAAGTTATCTGGTAGTTATAATAGCATACCCACAAATGAAAAATGAGGAGGATTAAGAGAATTGATTTGGAAGATTAATACTAGAAAGGGGAGTATTGGGTAAAGGTGGATGTAGTAGGAATTGTGCTTATAAGAGGGAAGAAATAAAGGAAAAAGGAAGGGAAAATATAAAAGGGAGACAAGACCCACCTATTTCCCACAAAAACAAACATCAAACACTCAGCTACCCCTCTCTCTCGGTGCTCTCTCTCTCGACAACCTCAGCACGCCACCACCACCGATACACCGCCAGCTCCACCGCCACCGAGCCTCACCTCACCACCTCCCCCTCCTCCCCGTGCTAGTGGCGACTCATCGCTTTGTGGGAGCTATTACTGTTGCTGTTCAGCCATCGACGAGCTCCACCACCAAAGGCCCGCCGGTTCCGCCTCGTCACCACCTCGTGCGCCACCTCTGACGTCTAGTTCCGCCACCAGGAAGCCCAACCCCTCCTCACAGGTCTTTATTCAAGGATTTAGGAAATCAACTAAAACCCTAACCTCAAGTTTGAGAATTTTCAGTAAATCAGTTTAGTTAGAGATTGATTAGATATTGATTGGAGTATTTTGGGATTGAATTTGTAGAGTTTGGAAGATCGGAATTGTGGGTATTGCTATTAGGAGTATTCGGTCGAGGTAACCATTACGTCCGCTAAACATACGGTTCCATTTTTGAATCATTTTGATCATGTTAACTGATTTATGAATTGCATATGTTTATTTGAGTTATAGGAATCGTATATATGGTTTTATGTTTCGTAAGATTTTAATGATTATGAACTACAATTTGAGTGTATTTTATGTTTTTGAAGCGAAAGTATTGGTATATGATTACTAGTTACCCTCTACCCAGGATTGATGAACTATCGTGAGCTTAATAAGGTCACTATTAAGAATCGCTACCCTCTACCCAGGATTGATGAACTCTTTGATCAGCTTAGAGGTGCGGTCGTGTTTTCTAAAATTGATATGCGGTTAAGGTATCATCAGTTGAAGATCAAGGATGAAGATGTTACAAAAACCGCTTTCCGCACAAGGTATGGGCACTATGAGTTTTTGGTAATGCCATTCGGGTTGACGAATGCTCCAGCCGCGTTTATGGACCTTATGAACCAAACTTTTCAACCATACCTAGATCAGTTCGTGGTTGTATTCATAGATAATATTCTGATCTATTCGGAGAATGAGGGGGAACACGAGCAACACTTGAGGATTGTGCTAGAGACACTGAGAAGAGAAAAGTTGTATGCTAAACTAAGCAAGTGTGAGTTCTGGTTAAGCTCAGTTAGCTTCCTTGGGCATGTAGTGTCCAACAATGGAGTATCAGTTGATTCACAGAAGATCAAAGCAATAACCGATTGGCCTACACCCACTAATGTTACTAAAGTGAGGAGTTTCTTGGGTTTGGCCGGTTATTACAGATGATTTGTTGAAGACTTCTCTCGGATAGCTCAGCCCTTGACTAATTTGATGAAGAAGACAACCAAGTTTGAATGGAGTGACAAGTGTAAGCAAGCATTCGAAGAACTCAAGAGGAGATTGACCAAGGCACCTG
>BSSO01005508.1:0-13042 GCA_030267885.1 Mesembryanthemum crystallinum | reverse complement strand
AAGAGTTTTTTATTGTATTTTTTAGATAGTGGAGGGGTAATTTAGGAATGATATGGGGGATTATTTGGTTTGGAAAGGTAATGATGGGACAAAATTTTTGATGGTTTGGAAACGTAATAGTGGGACGGAGGGAGTATAATTTACCAGACAGGGATATATTCTCTTGTTTGGTTGGTGGAAAATCTAAGAGAAATGAAATTAGATAGAAAGAGCCTTCTATAAAAACCATTCGGTTTCCAAATCACGAGTTTTCTTCATTATGAATTGTTTTTCGTATTTAACCTTTTGGTTGTGCCCTCTAATTTTGAGCAACGGCATGAAGAAAGAGGGATAATTTTGTTGAAAATGGTGATATATTTGTTAGAAGCAACTCATTAATTTTCTTAATTTTTGAATTATTTTTTTTCTTTTTCTTTTTCTGTTTTCGGATCAGAGAAGCAAGTCAAAGATATTTTTCAATTTTTTAATTTTGAGTGTCTCTAAGGGAACTTCCTTTTTTCTTGGGCGTTGTTAAAGAGCACCTTCTAAATCTTAACACACGGCCTCGGGTATTACACCAATAAATTCGTGTAGTTGCTTTCCAGGCTTGAACCCATAAAGTGTTAAGTGCAAGATTTTTAAAGAAAGGTTATTGTCCAAGTTATCAAGCATCGTTATCAAAAATAAAAACAAAAAATAAAAAAACATATAATTAGTAGGATGGTTATAGAACACATCTGTCTAACCATGGTCAAAGATAATCTAAAATAATATTATATCTTGCACCCAGAGAAAGATTATAGTAATACTATATATCTTAACCTTCTAAATTAGTGGGATCCACATTGTTACAGTCGTGTGTGTCACTATTGTTGTTTGGGAAGCCTTAGACTATGAAAGCCGAGTAAATTATTTTCAGAATCTTTAAGCGAATCGTGTTATTTTGTTTGATTTTCAACTCTATTTTAATTTTCAAGAAATATTTGGGGTGGAAAAAGTGAAAGAGGAGGAAGGACGTGAGTGAAACTCAATTCCTCTGATTCTAGACCAATAAGGTTTGATTCTCTTCAACTTATTTTTGTTGAATTAATAAAAATTAATAAAAATAAAAGAAACAGTAAAATAAAAAAATCAACAAAAATCAGTAAAATCAACCAAAATCAACGAAAATCAACAAAATCAGTAAATCAACAAAAACCAACAAAATTCAACAAAAATCAACAATCAACAATAAATATTAACAAATATAACATGAAGAGAACATAGCCTAAGTGGTCTTTTAATTCACTTTGAAATGTTGCAATATTTAGAAAGTTATATTTTACATGAAGTATAAATTCATGGAAATGACAAAGTTGTAAAATTAATTACATACGGGTATTATAATTTTCCACGAGAAGTCCCACTTTCATGGGGGTGTTAATCGAGCGAGTCGAGCTCGAGCTAAGCTATGCTCGACTTGTGCTCATTAAGAAAATAAAGGACTTCGAGGTCGAGTTGGGTAGGACTCAAGTTGAAAAGTTATTAGCTCGACTTTTTCCGTTTCGAGTTCAAGTCGAATTCGAACTTTATCGAGTTTCACCCAATTTTCTTAAATTGTTTGACATTCAAAAAAAATTGTTGTAACTTATTGTCACTTTTAATGGACAATAATATAGTTAAGGTTATGTTTGGCAAAACTAATTTTTTGGCAAATCGAAGGTGCAATAAAATGGTACTCCCTTCGTTCATTAATGAAGGTTACGCATTTCGCTTTGGTAGGTTCACAAATAAAAAGTTACGCTACCAATTTTGGCAAACATTTACCTTAAGTATTAAAACACCCTTAGCTTTTTCTCTCTCATCAAATCACTATCACTTTTACACCCAGTATTAAAGTAAGGGCAATGTGGCTAATTCACTCTCTCCTTAAATATTGTATTCAATAGTGAGTGTCATATTCAATAATGAATGGAGGGAATAATTTATTTTGCTAGTTAAAGTTGAAAGCTTGTATGGATAATTTCTAAAATTTCGCTGGAGTGAGAGCCAAAAGTTGAAAATAATTTGAGAAATTATTGGTAAAAAAGAGATGAAAACTAGTCCAATTAAAGGTGTAGAATTATTGGAACACTAGCTTAAATTGACAAATATACCTAACACGAGTTTTCTCAAATAGTAGGAAACATTTCTCTCCAATAAATATGCACATGTCATCACACTCAAATATATCTACTCTTAACAAATGCAAATTCTTATGTATAGCTGTCTAAACGTTAAACTATTCAATCCATGGGTGACTTTTTGCAATTTAGGAGTTACTCACTTAGGGTGACTTTTTACACTTATTATTTTATAAAATTTAATCTCAATTTGGTTAGATTTAGTAAAATTTAAATAATTATTTTTATATATACTATATACAAAAGTTTCTTAAAAATATATATGCAAAAAACATATCTAGTTGACTCGGTTCATTTAGGTTTCGAGCATATTTCGAGTTCGAGTCAAGCTACTGTCAAGTTGGGACTGAGTCGATCTCGAGTATCTCGCGAGTTGGCTCGCTCGATTAGCAACCATACAATTACCTAGGGAGACTAGGTGACTTCCCCCATTTTGTGAATTAGGAACTTTCTCTAAAGTTCCACTTTCTTGTCAACCAAACAACTTTGATTTAACTACTTCCTTAGGAACTTGTACTTCTTGGATTTCTTTTGAGATGTATAGGAGAATAGAGCAAAGTAGAGAGCTACGGGAAATTCAACAACAAATGGAAATAGTTGAGTATTAGAGGCATTTCGGCCTTCAGGTTGCAACTCCACGAGTATTCTAATACTTGTGGATATATGATTAAAATTCTTTTATAACTTATTTACCAAGAAGGTTTTATTTATTTTATTTATCTTTTTTGGGTTTATAACCAAAAAAAAAAATATATATATAACTAAATAAATATTTTTCGAGAGGTGGCAATGGGGCGAGTTGGGTCATTTGGAGTCGCTATCGGTTCAGGTTAAATCGGGTCACAAGATTATTTGAGTTGGGTTGAATAGGGTTTGTATTGATGTCGATTTCGGGTGGACTTGGCTCGGCTTAGTTCGGGTTTTGTATCAACTTGTATTAGCTTAGTTCGATTCCGATTCACTCAGGTTTTGATAGGGTGAAATTTCAATTTATGTGAATTTAATTCATTGTGTGTGTGTGTGTGTGTATTTAACAAAATACTTACGCTTTGATTTTGTACGGTTTTCAACACAACAATTTGACCATAAATAATGATACTTATATAAACTCGAAAAATTATAAAAATTTGACATTTTGAAAGTACTATTTAAGATGAATCCAAAAATATAACTGTTACTTGTAAATCCTCATATTTTTTTGACTTTACAAAATCAAAGCATAAGGATTTTAGTGAAACGAAGGGAGTAACTGTTAGGTCTCACATTTTCTGAGTATTCGGTTATTAGGTAGATTTTGGTTCGGGTCCATTTCGGTTTCGAGCCAGTTAGGATTAGATGCTATTGAGTTTAGATGAATGCAAATATCCGGTTAATAGGATACCGGGTTGAGCCAGATCACATTGGGTCTGTTTAGATGCTACCACTTGGATATGGTTTCAGGTGGGTCAGATATCTGATGAATCGGGCCTGGTATCTTTACCTAAGCTAGTAAGACAGTCATTAATCAGTAGTGTTTGTTGGATGGTTGTACGTTATTTACTTGAGGCAATGAAGTGTTTAAGTCTTAGCCTAGTGGTTAAGACTAAGGATTTGGAGAAATTATGTCTCAGGCCCGATTCGCCCTCCCTTGTTGTATATTGTATTGAGTTTTGCGCCTCNAGATTGGACTAAAAACGTCAAGGGCATTACGTGTCAAGCAGGTGCAAAATTTGTTATGAAATGAAATTTCATAATTTTTCTTAGTTCTGTTTACTTTCAACATCATTTATCATGCTGTCCAAAGGGGAAAAACAAAAACTGCATTTATCATTTTATTAGCATATGCTAAGGCTTCCCATAAATAAACACACACATACGCTAATGCTGTTACCAAATTCTGTTTGTGCTGGGTTAATTGTGTGTCATCTTTTATTCACATCATCTGGCATTTATGCTGCAGGGAAAATTCTGGTGATATTTCTTCTGAAAGCTGGAAAAGGGATGTCTTCAACAGGGTTAGGAGAGCATCTGGTCTCTCTGATCCTTTTTCTGCTCATGGTAAGAGAACTGTAATTCGCATACCAGTTGCAGTACTTACCATTATATTCTCAAATCATTATTGACAAAACTGCTATTGCATTTAGACTTTGCTGCTAATGTAGAAGCAGAGGCACTGGAGACAGCAGATGAGCCTATAGATGATCCGCAATCACCAAGAGGAGAATCTGAGGAACATTCTGAGTCAGATACTGTAAGCACCTCTGATTCGGAACATCTTCACTCTGGTGGAAACCAGTCTCACTGGCGTGGATTCATCCATATGTTGAAAAAAGGGCCTAAGCGCTTCCAAACCTTTCATCCGTTGAGTATTCCAAAGCTTACGAGGAGAAAGAGTAGGAGTGCTAGGCATAGCATGATTCCTATCTTACCCGCATTAGATAGTAATGACATGTGCTTATTCAAGCCTTCATGGAAGAATTTTTCTCTCAAGGAGCTTCGCGAGATAACACAAAATTTTAGCAAAGGTAAAAGTTCAGCAAGCTGATGGCAAGCTTAAGTTAATTCCTTACTGCGTGTTTAGGTTCTGTTAAAGCCTTGCACCAGAATCTCTACGAAGAAGCTTTACCAATTGCTTTCATAAAAAAGAACAAAAAAAATGCTTCACTAATTACATTTACAAAGAAAGAAGAATCACATTCATCTATTGTTTCGACAATGTCATGAGAGAGCTTTGTACTTCATGATGTGTGCAAAAAGTTGGGAAATCGAAAAATATTTTTATGAATCTAGCGAGATTATACTTCTCCAAAGGTTTGATAAATAAAATTTGAAATGTACGTGCATCCGCTGAAGAAGGAAAAAGAAGTCTATTCTTTTCCATAGCTTATCAGTGAACAGATTATGTTGCTCAATTGAACACTTTTTCTCTATTGAACAGAACAGTACGTCCTTAAATATGCTTTTTTTTTTTCCCTACATGTGAAGAAAACTTAATTGGAGAAGGAGGCTATGCAGAGGTTTATAAAGGAGTTCTACCAGATGGGCACCTTGTAGCTGTAAAACGAATGTTTAAGGGAAACCCTGAAGAGATGGCAGCAGACTTTCTATCCGAGCTTGGAATTATAGTGCATGTCAACCACCCCAACATTGCCAAAGTCATTGGTTATGGCGTGGAAGATGGAATGCATCTAATTCTAGATTTGTCTCCTAATGGGAGCTTAGAATCTGTACTTCGGGGTATGTGAAAACAGAAAACATTACAATAATTGGCATTGTCTGAATTCACGAATTGAAGTTCATCATTATCAAATCAACGAAGCTAATTATGCGTCTCTCTCCTTTGGCAGGTTCAAGAGAGAAACTTCGATGGGACATTCGATATAAGATTGCTTTGGGATCAGCAGAGGGCCTTTACTACCTTCATGAAGGTTGTCAAAGGAGGATTATTCATCGAGATATTAAGTCTGCCAATGTTCTGCTTACAGAGGATTTTGACCCACAGGTATCCTTTAGCGATTAAATCAAGAGTTAGTCTCTGACCACATCGATCTCTCACCATGTTCGCAATTAATCCTTTGAATCATCTAATCCGTATATGATTTAATTTGATTTCAAACAAAAGATACATTTTCCTGACTATCTTCTTGTTGGGTAAATAAGCATAGCATTTGTCTTCATTGAACAATCAATAAAACATAACTTATCCTGATATGAAACATAATGGCCAATCTAAATGTATACTATTGCAGTCTAAAAAGCACAGCTAGTTACAACTCAAATATCATGGGTTGTAACGCAAAAATTATGAAAATCATTACCACTAAGTTCTTAGCTGCAAAGGCCATAAGTTTTTTCATCATCTAAAATAAATTAACTGTAAGTTCAATGCAGATTTCTGATTTTGGGCTTGCGAAGTGGTTGCCGGATCAATGGACTCACCACACAGTTTCTAAATTTGAAGGAACATTTGGGTTAGTATTATACTGAATACATTTATCACTTTGTTGCTGCAAGCTGTTTGTTCATTTTCTTACCACACATCAAATGGTGACAGCTATCTTCCTCCTGAGTTCTTTATGCACGGCATAGTGGATGAGAAAACTGATGTCTATGCTTATGGGGTTCTCCTCTTGGAACTTATCACTGGTCGCTTGGCTCTTGATAATTCTCAAAAAAGCCTGGTGATGTGGGTATGCATTCAAATTCAACTGATATTGCAAACATAAACCTTTTGGTTTGGAATTAGTTGTCACTTGTATTATCTCAAGATACAATTTAAAAAATTGTACTTATGTTTTGAAGAGATGTGAGTATAAGTAAAAACAATATCCTTTTTTGAATCTAGGAAAATTTGACATAAAAAGTCCCAAGTTTGGGGTATAGAACCATAATAATACGAATACCTCCTATGGGTAAATCTGGTGATAATCCCAACTTTTAAATTGTCTCACCACAATGATCCCAGCGCTAACGAAGTCTAACTCGTTAACACTTCTTGACACATTTCCATTAAAAACTAAGATATTATGAAGTAAAACCTTTGTGAAACCGTCTAGAAATGTTATGGAGTTAAACTCCGTCAGCCTTTCGACCATTGTGATGACAAAACTTAACAAATTTACGCATTTGGCACCCCAAACATGGGATTATTTATGTCCAGTTATCCCTAAATCTATAATCTTTTTGTTTGGCTGTGATACATACATCTGTCTACTTCTCCTGGCTATGAAAGTTAAAGCTTTAACAATTGACTTATTACAGGCTAAACCATTTCTTGACAAGAATGATATCAATGATCTGATTGACCCAACTCTCGGTGACGGCTATGACTTGGATCAAGTAAGAGTAATGGCCATGACAGCCAATATGTGCATAAATCAATCCTCCATTCAACGACCACAAATGCGCCAGGCACGTTTCAACTCACAATATCTACAATTAATTCTGCAAATCTTATTGTCCATCAAATATGCTTGTTAGGAATGTTTCATTGTGACAAGTGCTCCATATGCTGATTCTTTATGCTAGAGCCTGGAAGGTGATGGTGATGAATTCACTTTTCTTTTCTTTTCTTTTTCTTTTTCTTTTTTTTTTTTTTTTTTTTTTTGTTAAAGGTAAGCAGTGTTATGAGTAATCACCAAAAATAAGTCACAGTACAAACACCAAGACACCCAACAAAACAGTAATAAGTTAGCTCGGGGTTTACCTGCTATGAAGAGCCTCTCCTAATCAACCCCTGCACAGTGTCAAATAGAAGACAAATTTCATCACAATATCTTCAAACCGCATTCTCTCTGCTGCAGTGATCTCAGCAATAGATATTCTCCCCTTCAGCTGCATCTTGATTACTCTGATAATGTGCTCACGTCTCATCAATGTGCGTCTCCAAATTGCTCCATTTCTTGCTGACCACATCTCATAAATCAGTGCAGCTAGTGCAGCCATGTAGACTTTCCTTTGAATCTTGGTACCTTTCTTTTCAACAGCCACCTCCACTTTTGCTTCAGGTCAGTAGCACACCTTTGCAGTTTAAGGCATGACATCAAGAGCTGCCAGCACTTCTTACTGTAATGGCAGTTAAAGAAGAGATTTGATGTGTTTCTTTGTGCTGTTGGCACATAGGGCATATGCCATCTGAGATGATTTTCAGCTGAAACAACTTTTCATTGATTTGGAGTCTTTCCCACATGGCGAACCATGAGATGAATGAGTGCTTTGGAAGGTACATATATGAGAGAGTGAGTGTGTTGAAAGAGAATAAATAAGGTACATATATAACATATAGATAAATGATTTAAGAGTAGTTAATATGTATGTACCATGTATACTAAATAACCTTAATTGTCATTATATTTAGTACATTAGACAGAATATTTGTGTAATTCTTAAGAGAGAACCATAGAGTGACATGTGGTGAGTGGGGAGCCAAGTGTACTTGTTTTATCTAGTATAATCCCTAGATGCGCAAGATTGTGATTGAGGTCTTAACTATAAAGGTAAGGTAGAAGAACTGTGAAAAATAAAAATAAATATATATATATAAAAATAAAATAAAAATAAGACTAATATTATAAAAGGGGTGCATTATATTTTACGCTCATGTTTTCTGTATATATTTCTAAAACCAAAAACATTTAACAAGTACATACATCGCATGGGAGCATACACCTCATATGTTAGTATTATTTTTCAATGGTCATTAGTAAATTCAACAAATTTTATTACTATTATTTTTTAAATTTGCATAACCTTAGAGTTACTGTGGTGAGGGAGACGGGAATGTTATACTTAAGAAGATAATTTATTAATTTAGTAGCTAGTCAATCAAGTTTTATCATAGTGTAAAACTCTCATCACTTTTATAAAAACTAATGTTGAAGTGATTCCACCAATTCATATGCAAATGGGTATACTTTTTTTTTTTCGGAAATTTCCTGGGGTACCCCTGTACTTTGATGAAATGCCTATGGTACCCAAAGTTTTGAAAATATACCTGGGGTACCCCTGAACTTTCAACAAAGTGATCAGCGTACCCACTAAGCCACAAAATGACTATAATGCCCAAAGTTTTTTTTTTTTGGTATGAAGGAGGGCTAAGCCCGGGGTATACTTTAGTTCTTTCTCTTTATTCTTTCATTTTCCATTCAAAGCATGTGATAGGATATATCTAGCTTTCACGTCTTTGCACAGTTTGTCTGAAAGTTTTTTTATTCTTACTTCAAGAATATGTATAATTTTTTGCTCTAAGGGTTCATTTGACACCGTTTATAAGTTTCCCCCTCTCACATCTCTCATTCGATCCTCTTCTTTATCCCCGCAAAATTTCTTAAAAACCTAAACGGATTTATAAATTGAAACACCAAAACGTAGTTTAGATTTCTTTCCGATTGTGTTTCATTAGAAACCTGTGGGAGGAGGACGTATGGGAGGCAGAGGTAACCAAGTGAAAACATAAGAAGGAAAACAAAATAATTTTAAAGCTAACCCTATCATGTTCAAAACTTCAAATACATGTTGTCCCTAATAAGCATGATCTGGTTTCCCTGATGAGAATACAAATAAATTGTCTATATTGCAGGTTGTGCAGATCTTAAAAGGAGAGACATGTCCTTCGCACCTTGCTAAACTAACTGAAAAGCCTTCCCTGAAAAGAACATACTCTGTGGAGCTCTTCGATGCAGAAGAGTACAACTCCACCAAGTACTTAAATGATGTGGATCAGCTTATGCAAATTGCTTTGGGGCTTCAATAGAGTGATATTGGTGTCTACTTTGACAGACGCTCTCGTGCTGCATTCAAAGCACGACAGCAATTGAATCGTGTACAGAATGGGATGTCGTGTGCAAGGTTATTACAAAAGGCTCCGCTGATTTGGTTGGAGAGCAAATGCAACATTATTCCGATGTACAAGCTGCTCGGGCATCTTCATCTCTTCTATTCGGTTCACAGAAATTTTACCAAGGGGCCCTGAGATGTTCACTAAAATTGCAAAACCTTTTTTTTTTTTTTTTTTTTTCGCCCTAGAATTTAATAGTGTTGGTTGTTTTATTGTTTCACAACAAACATGTATTTAAAGTTCAAGGTGGTATAGAACAAGGAAAAATGTTTTAATTTTGTATTACATTGTATGGTAGTGTGATTTTCAGATCCTAATGAGTTAGACTCTGTATATTCGTATAGCAAAACTAAGGCGCACACTCTTGATTTACATGAAATGACTACACTTCCTGTGCTCATCTGGGAAACATATTACCAAAAGACTATCCTTCTAATAGTGTATCAGGGATACAACTATAATTATCAAAAGAAATTGTACTACAAATATATATGACTTTTAGGGCTTTAAAGAGACTGAACTATTTATACCAAAATAATTTCATGTTATCAAAGCCGTAAATAACCCTATTTTTCCGTCTTCTCATCTTTCATCTTTTTCACATATGTGAGTTCTTCATTTGTTCCTGCACGATTTCATCTGCTTAATTTCTCAACCATTCTCCATGGCCTCTCCTATACACAAAACGCAATGAATCCTAATACACTAAGAATAAACGAATGATAAAGAGACTCTGGTCGAGTTAAGCGTGGTTGTCTTCATCCTTTAATCTAAAGATTGTGGTGCCATATTCTCTTCGATTTAATTTGCCTTTGCCCGCAATCTTCCCTTTGACAATTGGCTTGTTCTTCTTGTCCGTTCTACTTCCTGAAACACTAGGGTTCTAATAGCTACGCATAAAAAGTCTCATCCTTATATACTAGGAACAAAGTCCATGTGAACCTAGAGTAGTCATTCACAATAACAAGAGCGTAATGCTTACCTGTACGACTTGCAACTCTCATTGGTCCACACAAATCCATGTGGATCAACTCAAGTGGTCATGTTGCACTTACCATGTTCTTTGGTTTAAAAGTGGATCTCATATGCTTGCCTCTTGCACAATCATCATATAGCCTGTTGCTCTTTACCATCAACCAAGTTGAGATTAACAAGCTTATTTAATACAGAGAGGCTAGCTAGCATGTCCTAAGCGCTTGTGTCACAAGAGAAAGTCATCATTGTCACACGGTCTGTTCTTTTCATCTTGTTTTTGTTGGAACCCAGTATTCTCCAGCAAACTCCATCAATTAATAAAAATTTCCAGCAATCTCCATTAACCTCCAGCAACTCCTAGCAAACTCCAGCAAACAATAAAAAACTTCCATCACTTTTGAGTTACAAAAATCAACAATCCCAACAAACTCCAACATTCTTCAACAAACTCCAGCATTTTCCAACAAACTCCAACAATCAACAAAAAGTTCCAGTATTCTCCAACATTCCCCGACATTCTCCACACAGCACTCCAAAAACCAGACGTAAAGAACAAACCCTAAGACAAGTTAGTGAATAACTGGGGAATTTAAGCAAGCCCTATAAACATTGTTGTGTCAGCTTCCCTCCAGCACAAGTTCACCTGTTTAGCTACTCATAATTAAGCAACAATTAGAGTTAAACTCAACTTTATTGCCATGGTCACATAATTGTTAGATGCTCAACAGGTTGTGTTTCAAGCCATCAACCAAATACACATTATCAATGGAATGTGATAAAGACTTACCAACCTTACCTATACCAATGATCTAACCTTTATTGTTGTCTTGAAATGTCATATTTCCACCCTTGAAGGCTCTACTGAGAGGGAATTTGTTTTATCCTCCTGTCATATGCCTTAAGTAGCCGCTCTCCATATACCACAGCTTGCTCCCTCTCATATAGCATACACAAATGAAGGTTTAGTTTTGGGGACCTAGACTTGCTTGGGTCCCTTCTTATATTGCTCATCCTTTCTAAACCATTTTTACTTAACATTGGAATTATCACACCCCAAACTCACTAATCACGAACTTAGTAAAATCGACTAATGAATCTCGGGCGTTGATCGCCGCATCCAACCCAAAGGTCAAATGTTAAGGCTAATTTAAAGAGCATACATAATTACTAAAAACAAACCATCTTGTCTAAATATGAGAATTAGCGAAATCCATAATTAACCAAAGTACTAGACTTATTACAAAGGCCTCACAAACATGGCCATCAACCATAAACTCAAAGAAAGTACCCAAAAGTCTGAAATAAACTAGTTAGGTGATTCCCTCAACTAGCGCAAAGTATTGACACTCCATGCTTCGATCAACCTGGAACAAGAGCATTCCAGCCACACAGGGAAAACAGAACTTCATAAAATCAGTACAAACCGAGTAATACATCCAAACTACGTAAAATTCATAAAAAACACTCTTGAAAGAGGTTTTGTTTATTTCGAAATTCATTTTCAATGCACATAACCATGTAAAGTTTCATTTGGAATAATTCCCATAAGTGCGACAATCAATTAACACATAAGAAGTGTCGTCTTTAGAGAAATAAAAGAGCCCACTAGTCGGTAGCTACATACCACGACACTAGTAAATAGTAATAAATAGAGCAGTAGAGCGCTCAAACTTTGGTTTGTATAATGAGTAGATTCTAGCCATGGACTTATAAACTCAAGGTATTCATGCCACCCTACGCACTCATACGCACGTGTCAGGGCTTTGGGGATCGCCATCCCTAACCAACATTATCGGTCTTGCTTAGTTAGGTTTTTGACACAACCCTAGTGATGACCCTTTGGGTTTACACTTTGATAAAATACGCTCTGTTTACTCCCTTTGGTCTAAAGGAGGTTTATTCTCTTTATTAATCAATTTCAAGTAATTCCATATGCAGGAAAAAGAGTTATTTTGAAAATTCATGACTATTATAAGTCAAACTCAAGAAACGGACCCGCCCTAGCATAACATAATAGTTCATGCTATTGAGTATAAAATTCGGCAGAGTTTCGACTACCATGCGAAGGTATATGAACTCGAAATCATAAGTTCTTAATCGTATAATTGAATGATATTTCATGTAACATATGGTGTCATGGCTTCATGTAGATGACCATTTATAAATTCAACATGCTATATATTGAAGACATCATGATTCACATGGCTTAATGAATTGAGTAACATATTTCATATTTTAAACAACTTGACAATCAATTTGGAAAAGCATATTTCATCATGCAATTGATTATCTAATCATGCCATCAATTAATTTAGCACATAACCTATGCTATACAATTAATTGGAAAACATGGCAATAGAATACTATAAATCATGCATCAGATTTATAAGAGAGAAGATATGCTCAATACCTTATAAACGCTCCTAACGAAGTAAAGTTGCTACCACGAAGGTCCTAAGTCGATCACATGGGATTAGCTACATTTTAAATGAATTTTTAGAATTTAATAATTTAGAAAATATAATTTGAAAATAGGTATAAAAAAATATTTCCATAATTGAAAATAGTAAATTTACTAAAAAGAATCCAATAGAAATAGGAAACTCTAAAA
>BSSO01005507.1:0-13044 GCA_030267885.1 Mesembryanthemum crystallinum | reverse complement strand
ATGGTCAAAGTGTCGTCTTGAAGACCGTGCAAAGTTTGGGCGTCAAGATTTTAGTGAAACGGAGGGAGTACAAGACTTGAAAACCAGGAGTCCTCAAGTAAGAGTTACAAATCACCCCAATGACGTTGAAGACTTGAAGGTCAGTGAGGAAAACACCCTTATAAGCCCCCGCCGCTTTGGCCCAAAGAGAGGCCAAGTACACGATGCGACCCCACACATAGTCTACTGGCTGCGAAAAGCACATAAATTGTTCTTCATCTCATTTTAGACGGTTGTTGCAGATATAATTGTCACAATGACACTATTTACTGCTACAGTGTCTGACTTCAAGAGTGTCCCCTGGTTGGCAACGAATAAGTGCCTTCAGCTTCAAATTCTGTCCCTTAATTCATCTAGGCATTGTACATTTTGGTGTACGACAAAGATCTCATAGTAGGGGCAATATCTTCTTGAGAGAAGTGTCATCTTTATGCTACTATTTACTACAATAATTTCTTTCAGTTGTAATAGAAATGACCGAGTAATCCATCCTATTATATTTGCCCATATCAGATGTAAAAGGGTATATATGAAATTATTTCTATGCACAAAAAAACGTCATTAATGAACAGGAAGTGTGGAATGAGTTGCAAAGGACAAGGACTCCTCCAATAGATAAATAGATATTTAAATATATAACTAACTATCATGCTGTAAATCCAAAATAATATGCTCACAGCATGAGAACAAAAGGAACAAGACCAGCCTATCCTATGTACAGTGCCGGGCATCAGGCTTAATCGGGAAATTCAGATCATTCCTTTCCAAGCATATAGACCAAATTATAGGTAAAAAGAAGTTTTATAAAGATTCATGAACCCTGTGCTAGTAGAACTAACAATCAATCGTTTTCTTATAGCTTAATTAGTCATACAAAAAATAGCTGCGAGTTAACCCATGAAACAACAGACTATAAACTAAAGTACAAAGGTGGGATTTTGCAAAATCAATAATAATAGGTGGTTCTATGCAAGAGGCCTTACCTGAATAATTAAAAGTTAAACTTGACTCTCCCATCCATCCATTTTTCCAGACCTTCTTATTAAAATCATTCTAGATGAAAATGTATGATCAACATTTGACAGGTCTGACTAAAACTCAAGATTTTCATGCTACACCATGATTCCTATGAATCCAGATTATCAAACAAAGAGGTTGACTAATTAAACGTGCTTTTATAGCTGCTTTATTGAGTCCCCAAAAAATTTGGTGCTACATAGAGTCATCACTAAGCATTGACTTAATCTTTCTTTGAGGATATTATAGGTGTCACTACAATATTGGAGGTGAAATAAAGCAGCTATGAAAGCAACTGTAAATAGAAATTCTCTACAACAAAAAGAAAATAACTAATGCCACCCTATGTGAATGTAAAAGCAGCAGCATTACAAGCAAATTAAAACAATTCCGATAGCCACATATGTATTAGTTCAATGCCCTAAATATCACCAAGTAGGACAACCATTACCTCGTGAAATGCGTACGGATCAAAGTGTCATAAAGAGGCCGCCACTGAACGTTCAGGGATAACTTCTTTCTGTACTTGTTTATGATTCTAACAAGAAGATTGCCCCATCTAACCTAATTAGCAGAAAGGAAGGTTTTATAAACCTAATCAAAGAATCAAATAGAGATTATCATCCAGAAAGGCAACATTACCTGAGCATGAAGTTTATAGCAGGATGTATGGAAGATATCCAATCCTATACTGACAAGGGCCCTCACATCCTCAAGGCACAACTCACTTTTTGCCTTTATGAAACTGCAAGGTCACAGAAAAATGAAATCATCAATAATCAATTACATTGAGGGGAGGGAGGTCATGAGGCATTGCTCATGACATATCAAAAAGAACAAGTTAAGGTAAGTGCACAAATAACAACTATACACATTTCACATCAACAGAAAAGCAGTCCTCTCCACAGCAGCGTTGTAGGAGCTCCATTAACAGCAATATACGAAGTAACTAATTCCATGCCCATGAACAGAACCTAAAGAAGTCTTAATGTAAAGAATGTGCTTTTCTCAAAATCTATTGATTGCTTGATTTTTACAAGCACAATAAGATTTTGTATGGGATATGCTTCCAGATTATACATGTTTTCAATCCTATTAGATTATCTTCAAGCACACTAGGCTTAGCACCCAACCAATAGTTTCTTGTAAACAGTGGAGGAAATCTACTAAAATGAAGAATGTTCCTTGACTTGCATATTCAATGTTAGCAATTTGGTCCCGCGAAGATTAGTGAATGACCCTTGGGGGCTTTGACAAAAGCAGGCTAAAAATTCCCTTTTTCCAGCATGTCTTTGCATATTCAATGTTAGCCTAGGGCAGAGAAGTCTGTAGCTATCACCATTCACCAGAGGCTGGTCATGAGCCAAGCTGCTGATGAGCTACTTGAGCCGAGTGGGATAACAATTGGCTCCAAATCCTAGACAATCTCTTCTTCTTCTTTTTTTTTTCTCGTAATTTCTCCTTGATTTTGAATTTAAGAGTATATGTAGAAAAATAGTGAAGCAAGCCGAGGTGGAGAATTGAAATTATAATGTTTTGGTTTGAAAGAGAGCATGAATGAAACCCCAAGCACCCAATGACACAAACCCCTTTTAGCCGGAATTTTAATTTGATAGTGTGTAGTAATCAAATAAAAAAAAAAAAAAAAAAAAAGGCATGGAATCAATCCGATTAGAGGAATGATTCGAGTCAATGAAGAGCAGAAATTCCGTAGTACTCGGCATCAACATATAAAGAATGAACTGAAAGTGAAATTGAAATGGGAATTTGGAATTTGGAATGCGATAATGAATGAGAATATACTACTCCACTTACTAGTGAATTGGAATATAGAGTTGGTAGTAACTGAAAATGATAGCAGCAAATAAAGGGGAAAGAAAAGTAGTGTAATCAAAAAGAGAAGAGAGAAGAGTAGTAGTGGTAGCAGTACTTACAGGTCGAGAACAGAAATCCACTTGAGAGTTGAGTAGACAGAATCAGGATCAGCAGGACGATATGAATCTTTGAGGGAATTCAAAAGACGAGCGAATGAATCCTTCTCTTTCTTGGATTCCTCCACGATCGGACCCGGAAGCCATGCATTGTAAAGATGCATTTCTTTTTTTTCAACTTTCCAGAAATCAAAAGGGAATTCAATTCTTCTTCAAATGACTTAAACCCAGTGCATATGAATATGAATATGAATTTGAATTTGAATTTGAATGAATGATGGAGTATCAAATCAAATCAAATCAAATCAAATCAAATGATGGAGTATATGGCTAATGGCTGGCTGGTATTTATAATCTGGTTAGTCAAGGTGCGGAATGGGTTTTTTTTTTTTTTTTTTTTTTTGTTTCTTTCTTTCTTTCTTCACAAGAAAATTGTGAACAAGTCAATCAGGGTTTATGCGGAGAAAGAAAGAATTCAGAAAGAAAGGAAAAGGAGAAATTGGTTTTGCTTAATGGAGGGGGCAAAGGAAGAAGACGGGCTTGAGAGAGAGAGAGAAAGAGAGAGATGAGAAAGAAATGATAGTACTAGTACTAGTACTCTACTTAGTAGAAATTGTTGACCGGGAACCGGGATAGGCGGTAGAAGGGATGTCCATCAATAATTAATTAATTAGCAATAAATGAAGGAGAGAGAATGATTATATGATACCACCACAGTTGAAGTTGTGAAGTTGCAGTGGTCTGTATAACATCAGCAGCCTCGACTGGGAGTGGGGAATGACTAATGAGAATGGGGGGTGACTTGAGGAATGGATTGCCGAGTCAACCCAACCAAAACTCTTGCGCAAACATTGTACTGACTACAGTACTAATTGAATTGTAAACCCCCTATAAAAACAATTCACCATGTCTCATCTGATTGGAGCCTTGGAGGGAGGGAGGGGGTTTCAGCTTTTTTTTCTTTCTTCACTTTTTACATTTTTACACTTGTTTTCTTTTCTTTTGTTTTGTTTTTGTGTAACACTGTACTCCCTCCGTTTCAATTTAATGTTAATGGTTTGACTTTTTGAGTCAAACTTTACAAACTTTGATCATTAATTTGCAAAAAAGTATAATGATGTACAAAGTAATATAATTTTTGGATTCATCTTAAATAGTAGTTTCAATTTATTATCTTTTTATAAGTTTTGGGATTTATATAGTCGTAATTATTTGTGGTCAAAGTGTTGTCTTGAAAACCGCGCAAGTCAAACCATTAACATTATATTGAAACGGAGGGAGTATGTATTACTACTACTCCATCTTGCAAATTGGCTTTTTCACTTTTCATTTCAGATTTCTGAGCCAACAAATGAACTCTTTGCCATCCACGTCATCGCTTTCTATTCCGACCTGCCTTCCCTACTTTGCCCACCACCTTTTTCTTTTTTCTTTTTTCTTTTTTTGTTTTATTTTTCTTTTAAAAAAAAAAAATTCTTACCACGGACCTTTCAAAATTAATACTTAATATTTCCAAATATTTTAGCCGAACCAACTATTACTGAAAAGCCTACAACCAGATCATACTACCATTGCTTTCCTCTTTTAAAGGTTCGATCTTTGGACTCTTTTATAAAAAGTAATGAGAATATGAAACGAGCTTTTAACTCATTTCTAATACTTCTATCACATAACTCTTGTGTTTTCTAATAGACTTCTCCAACAAATTTACTCCCCTCTCAGTAATTCGAGTAAAAAATTATCATAAGAAAAATAGAAAACATTTATTTTTTCCAATAGACTTTTCCAACAAATTTACTTCCCCCTCAAATAAATTTAAAAAAAATTCATCATAAGATATCAATTTTATTAATTAAGGGAGTTTTGGGCCAATACTCCACCATAAGAACACTCCATTTCTTTGACATTTTAAGATATCTAGGGGGTGTTTGGTAAATGGCTTTTGGGCTGGTTTTTGGCAATTTTGGCTTGTTTGACCAGTCCACCAGCCAAAGAAGGTGTTTGGTAAGTGGCTGATTGAGTTGGCTTTTGGCATCCCACAAGCCAACTTTTGAAAAGCCACTATGAGTAGCTTTTGGGTTGGCTTGTGGCTTGTGAGTTTAATTTCAATATATTTACAAGGCACCAGCTATTAATGACCAAGCTAATTTTACCAAACACCTTTTACAAACATCCATTGTCACCCGCCGGTCAAAGCAGCCAATGCAACCAGACAACCTCTACCAGCTATCAGCCAACAGCCAATCGCCAATGTCACCAGATGTCACCAGCCATTTGCCAAACACGACCCTAGTCTCCCAAAGTTAAATTGATGCTACCACTGCCGATCACTAAAGTAGACATCCTAATGTAATCATAGCGGATGGCTTTGACCACTAGTTTCTTTCAGCAAGTCTGCAATTTGCATGCTCACTAATCAACACTCTTGAACTGCTTGCAAATTTACTAGTAATACAGTAAGTACTAGGGTTTAGAGAGCAGTTCTTGTGACGATAGAGAAAGTGTTGGATACAGTTCATTCATTTTTAAAGAAAGAAAAATGGTTCGTGATCCCAAGAGCATCACAGCCTGTGCTCCAATTTCTGATGTACAGTACTAGTGAAAATGTAAAATGCAAATTTAATACTAACTAGTACTAAATGGATTCTTCTGCAATTCTTGTTGTCTTTGCCTGTATGGTAATAACGAGTCACTTTCCCCTTCAGATCTTCATTAGGCATCATACTATGCCAAACAGCTCAGTTTGCTTTCTCAGTTCTCACAAATACTATTCCAGAATCACTTCTCTTTTTTTTAAGACAGGAATATTCCACAATCTCTGTTCAGCTCCAACACTGCTAGTCTGGTACACAACAGGCTTCCTTGACAAGCCAATAGCACAAGACGATAGCAGAAAAAATACATCTACATTTGAAACATCGTCTTAGTCTAATAAACCTAACAATGCCTGCTTTCCTCACATGAGTAATAAATTAATAGATCCCAACATGTTCCCCAACCCCTCAATTCGGTGTTTCAGATGGTTCAGTACATCTATTTTTGTTGCAGGCCTCATGCATGCTTCAGAACCTCTGCGCGAATACTAATACACAAAGGGAAAAGCACAACTCTTCCAAGAGAAAACAAGCCACAGCTGTTTCTGCAGAGGCCTTTGCTAAGCACTCTCAAAACCAAAAATACGAAAAACACCTGCAACCAAAGAATTCATTAATTCTTTAGTGAAAACTCAAAAATAGTTACTCCTTTTGGGGAGGGGGGTTATAGACGAGATAAATAATTAACTTCTAGGCTCTAACAAGTTTTCTTTCAGATGCAAGGGCACATAATTTACATTACCTTCATCTGCTTGATATTTGTTTTTATCATCTCCTGCATATGCAAGCAAGTTGGATTTCGGATTCCATTCAACACTATTCATTGCTGCCCGACAAGGTATTTGATGGACTGATCGTCCACTTTCAACATTCGACTGAAAATTACCAAACTCACTATGTCAGAGCAAAACACATCAAACAGACGAGATGCACCCAACAGATTAGAATATCCTTTATCAATTACAGATCAAAGAACAAGTTTCCACATGACCAGCACCAATATAGTTTCAACAATTAAGTTCACTTATCAATTGCCAGAATCTTCACACCGGAATTTTTATGTTAGCTTTCCTGCACAGAACACATGTAGCCAACTCCACTCAACAATTTAAGACTTAGCGTGGTTTAAAATTCAGGCTTTCAGCTCAGAATGTAATACTTGTCATGCCTTTCTCTTTCTTAACAAGGGAATGTTTTACTATCACTTACTATATCAATAAATAAATCTTCACTGGCTGAAGCAATAAACTCTCCCGTGTGATTGAAGCTTATTGTTCGGACCGGCCACCTGAAATTATCAAAATCAGTACAGGAAGGCAGAATGAGCATAACCTGAAGGTGCATCCAGTGTAAACTTACTCCAGTTTTGTAAATGTTCGTACACATAGCATCTCTTTAATATCCCAAAGGCTGACCAAGGAGTCGGCACTTCCAACAGCAAAATATCTGAATTAACCGAGGAATGAACAAGAATCAGGTGGATAATTTGCAAAGGCAAAAGTTATGCAATGATGAATGTTCTAGATTGACAAGAGAAACAAGTAGAATGAATCAAATAGGTCTGCAATGTAAATATGTAAACACGATTACAGAACAAAAACAAACTTACTGAGAAATTTAAGCAAATAAATTCTGAAAATGTAGGTATTCAATTCATAATCGCTTGCAGCATACCTTCCCAGTGGGTCAATTGCGATGCAATAACAACCAGCGGTATGGGCAACAAGGGTGTCAAGAGCCCGCAGAGATGGGTATGCCAGGACTTCCACGGTACCTAACATGACCACGTGTCAAATCACCTTTCTTTACTGATGCAAATCAATGTATCACATTATCAAAACTAATCTCACCATTTCCTGTTGTCAAAAAGAACTTATCTCCAGACATGTCCCATGCAATCTCATTTACCTACATACAGTGATACAAATTATTAGTTTAAGAAGGTTCCTCTAAAAGCGGAAAGATAATTTGGATGAGAGATAACAAGCGGGAACAAGTCAGATGAACATGAGAGGTCTGCTGAAAAAGACAAATTTTAGCATACCAAGACAATCAAGGAGGCCAAACCTAAATCTTCTATTCAAATCCAACTGCCAGACAATTGCTTCTAGGACTCTGTGAACTCAGGATCCAGTATGAAGATGCACATACTCGTTCAAGCTTGGCATGATGTTTAATCGGGAAAAGTAATTATGGAAATATTTCCAAACTTGAATTATATACAGACATCATAGTGTATGAAAGCTGTTAAAAACAAACACTAACAGTTGACAAATGAAGCTTACAGAAAGCATTTGTAATTTACATCAAAAGATGGTTATCCACGTAAAAGGGAAAAAGTCAAATGGTGAGAAAGTGAGGATCCCCAAGAACAATTTACCAAAACTGGAAGACGCTTATTCCTGGTTGTATAGGTCAATATTTTGGCAAACTCAGGGCAACAAGCAGAAACAATTAAACTATTAAAACTAGAACTTAATGTGAAGCCTTGAGAGAGGTGATTACAGAAGTTTGTGACTCTGTTCTAGCTCTCCTTGAGCTCTAAGACAACTTTTTCCACTCATCCAGATTTCACTATTTTATTGTTCCTTAGGAATATATGTCTTCCCTAAGCAACATTCAAGATATCGCTCACAAATACAACGAATAGAAGAAAGGAGAGACTTGATAAAGAAGAGACCTGATACCAGAATATACGAAAGAGTGGAAAGACATTAACTCCATCAAATCCCCCACCTTTCGCACTTGCCCCCAAACCCCTAGCAAGGGACAGGTAAGAAAATGGGGGATAAAGGAACAGAAATTGAGAGATGCAAATCTTGAGAATAAGCCTCAGTAACCCCCAGTTCAGGGTACGAGGGAAGCACATATGCTTAGGTCAGTAAGGTGACCTCATGACTTAGCCCTCTAAAGTCAAAAGGGCCAGAGACACCCAATAAGCATAAAGGAGAAAGAAGACAATCTGGCTGAACTCAACCAAGGGCCATATATTCAAATTATTAAGCCAGTTCCAGCACCAAACAAAGTGCCAGCCTCATCTTCTCCGGCCTCAGCCAAAGTAAACTGAATAGAAATTTAAAATAGTACAGTGCAGGAGGACAAGTAGTCCTCAAAGAAAAGAAATTACAAATCACCCCAATGAGCAACTCACCTCATAATTGAACTTGCGCCTATGAATTGGCTTAAATTTCCTAACATCCAGTATAGTTAGTTCATCATCCTACAGTAAGAAATTAATGAAAGGGTGAGAAGGAGCAAACAATGGCAAAGCTTATTCGTGTCAAAAGCCATCATGAAGCATCGGGCACAAAAACTTGTTGATAAGCAGACAAACTGCTGACCATGCAGTAAGTAAAACGACAATGAAACTAAGCACAGCTGACCGAAGGTGAATACTTTGTAACATTAACAAAAAGAGCAGAAAGTGCAAGAAAAACTACCCTGTTTCCAACAGCGACGTGTGTCCCATCAGGTTTATATGTAATGTTGATGTTTTCTCCACTAAGTTCCACTTGCTGTGAGCATTTCCCACCTGTAGAATATCAAAGCAAACATGATAACAATTTCTGAGGCAACTAACTACAGCAATTTACTCTGAAAGCAGGATAAAGTCATCCAAGATCTCCACTGGTTCATGTTCACTCATTTTGAGAGATAGAGGGAGGCTAACTTCCATTCTTTGTAGTTCTTGGGTTCGTCACAGCGAAGCCTTGCAACAAATTGGCTCCTTTCAAATGGCACTTCATCTAGGCAGATTATTTTATACCTACTTCCTATGTGGTTTCACAAGGATGAGTCAATTGTCATTTCCAAGAAAACAAGTATTCCCTCTCACATGAATCATGTCTTTCAGATAAAGGAAAAATTGTATCAATGAAGTATCATACACCTACAAATACCATCAATATTTCTGACAAGGAGACTCCGACAAAAACCCTATTAGAAAAAGCACCAACCCTATGCAGATCTCTTACACTTCCAAATATCTTCCCTCCTTCCTAGGCCCACAACCTCCAAACCCCTACAATTAATGTGAGATAATATCAGCAACCTTAAGGGACGAATCTATAATTCCCCAAAGACCCCAAACTGTCGCATCCACAACCTCCAATACTGCAGAAATAAATGCTCATCGTCTCCCGGCTACAGAAAAACACAAACATTCAACAAGATCATTCTATGTGACCTAACAATCTCCTGCAGATCTGATGTCAATTGTATTAAGAGCAGCAATCCAAAAGAAGTCTTCACCTTCATGTCTGACTCAGCTTCGCTCAAAATCCATGACAGGGACATGACTTGTATAATAATCTCTAATTCTATTTTAAAACTTTCTTACTATTAACCTGCAGAGTTAATTTAATTCAAACCAATAATTTATTATAATGAAATGAGTACTCTGGGTGGTTCAAAAATCTGTGTATTAATATATTATTTAAGATACTTTGAGCCTTGAGGCCCAACTTCTGTAAATATCTTAAGTTTCTACAAGACTTGGCTATTTTCAACACTACTTCATCCTTAGAAATAGCCCACAATGATTTGCAGTCTCCCATGTCCCAATATTTACGCAAAGTCTGGTATGACTTGGGTCTATATGATAGACCAAGTGAAGTCACCCCTCTTAAGTGAACAAGTCAGCCCTCTATAAACAAGAGTCATCTCGGGAGTCACCTTACTAAAAGTAGGAGTCATATCTCTAAAGCACATAAGAACACCCCTCTAAAGCACGTAAGAGTAACAGGAGATTGAAGCATCCCAGCATTGTCAGCCAAAAAAGGCATATCTTGAAGGAGATCAAAGCTCTATCTCGTCTTTGTCCCCATCCCCTCCCCTCCCCCACCGCCTTGTCTCTCGTCTCTCTGTCTGGTTCAAAGTAGTCAGTCACATCCGCTACATGATGACACATCGAGAACCAATTTCTTACCATTAGTTGTGAACGTATCAGATCGTGTCAACACAGGCATGGCCAGTATTTTGCCAAGTCTGGGTAACATAGGTCCAACGTCCTCTTTCTGCATCAAAAGCTACCATATTCCCTCCAACATCTTCTCATTGATCCTGCCACAGGTGGGAATCTAATAGCAGTCACAGTCGTGACTGTGTAACGGACATGATACCGCACAAGCATACTTTTACGAGGACTATGGATGGTTTGTGGTTAATGCGGAGTGATTTAGCATCCACAGTAAGCTCAAAACCCGTTACAACATGGCTGTTATTTGATTCCGTGCTCTATACTTTTCTGTTTCACTTGTCTTATCTGATGAAAATATGTCTTCTATTTCACATGCTGCTTACCTTTTGATTCATTCTCACTCAATAAGCACCTCTTTCTAGAGTTAATATTGCTCTCCTTGAACATGAAATTTTCTTCCTGCCACACACAATTGATAAGAGCAAAAATAGAAGCAGATAATCATTTGGGTGAGATTGATGGTGTTTCCTGCAAGCGAGAGGAATTGGTGCTTTAGCAGATGCATTGATTCCACTGTTTTAAGTACAGGATCAACTCATCGAAGTCTCTCCTCAATTCTCAGCATCTAGCGCTCGGATATCCATGTTATCTTCATAAAAATAAATAAATAAATAATCTCAGCATCGGGCGCCAGTTTGGAGGCCTGTCAATAAAAAGTTGGACTTCAATGCACAGGCATGCAAAGGAGGCCTGCATTCCCATTTTGGAAACAGGCACTTTTGGAAAAGCACAGGAAACACACTGGTTTGTTTTTTAGCTACATGGGAACTCATCCAAACAATAGAGACACACAAGGCACCCACATACATCTCATACATATAACATATGTTTCCAGGCTGTAAAAAACAAAAACATGTTTTTGCTTAATTCTACATCCCTAATCTCCAGAGCATTGACATTTTCTCCCTCCCACTCTTCTTTTCCTGTTTATTTGTCGATGCATAAGCAAATATCCAGCCTGCCATAGCCAGTCTGCCGGCCATTTCTATCAAAATTCCAACTAGATCCAAGCATCTCCAGCTTCCAACCTTTCCTATGACAGACTCAACCTTCCTTGGTGCATCTTTAGCCCCTTGGACTTTGTGGCCGTGCTCATCAGACCCTAGATACCATCTATGTCCTTCGGCTTACTAGCCAAGGTTTTATACTTTCAGTCCTATTTGCTTCCTTCTCTCTACCTTCTTCTTCCCTCTCTCTTTTTCTCGGTCGAATTGTGGCATTGTGATGGTAGTTATTTTTATGGCTTTGTGGGTCGTGCTGAAGCTTTGTGTGAGAGATTGAGTTTGTTTGGTTGTGTTATATCATGTTGACACTATCAAGTCAAGATTCAAGATACCATCACTGAAAGTATTCCTATTTAGTAAGTGACGCTGTGTTAGACTATGAGAACGGAAAAGTGGGAAATGAAAAGTAACAGACATAATACGAGTGCCCAGGCCTCTTTTTTTTTTTTAGATAATTGAAAGCTAAATTTCATTCGTTTGACCATGTCTGTCTAGATTGGTAATATTGACTTACTACGAGCATCCCACAAACGAACTGTCTTGTCTCCTGACGCAGTTGCAAGTAGATCTGCATGTTTAGGATCCCAGCAAAGCTGATCCACACTGTCAGTATGCCCCTTCAATTCGATATCTTTTACCTTGCCCTGCAAAGAAAATCATTAAAAAAACTAGTAGAAAACAATACTATACCAGATACCACCAAAGAGATTCAGATAGTTGACCTACGGTCACACATTAGTGATGATGAAAATTAAACACAGGCAGAAACACAAAACAAGATACATCAAATGTAAGTCAGACAAAGACAACATCTTCTGAAACAGCATAGCCACTACAGACGTCGGGCTTTTCAGTGAATTGAAGAACATATAGAATACTCTAGAATATAAGGGGGGGGCGGGGGGCACAAAAGCGAGAGTGAATATGGAAACATACATGGGTGTGAGGGTCAATTTGCCAAATTCGAGCGGTTTGATCGACGGAACCAGAAGCGAGCTTGGTCCCAGTGCAATTCCATGCCACTGAATGCACCTATTTTATTACAAGGAAATCAATCACTCGGAATTTACAGAAATTAGGTTTTGATGCATATGAAGAGAGAGAATAAGAAGAAGATGAAGAAGAAGAAGAAGAACCTTCTTTTTGTGACCTTGATATTCTCGATTGTGAAGGTTCTGGAAGGATATGGTGGCGCCCTCCAGTTTCGCTTTCGCCTCCGCCATGTGTGCCGGAACAACAGGGAAGCTCTCCTCTGCTAATTTATGATGAGCATGAGAGGATTCTATTCTACCACCGCCCGCGGCTTGCTCAATGCCAAAGTGCTGCTGCTGGGTGGATTTTAACTAAACGCACCCACTCGTCTCATTTTGTTACCCTAAATGACCAAATAGGTATTTTTAATGACCATAAGTGGATAATTTGGTATATAAAAAAACTCCGGTGACATATAGGTATTTAAAATGAACCCCGACAACCAATAT
>BSSO01005506.1:0-13047 GCA_030267885.1 Mesembryanthemum crystallinum | reverse complement strand
TGATGCAAATAGTTTAAAATAAAAAGAAAAAGAAAAAAAAGTAAGGCCAGTTTAGGGTTAGTCGTATAAGTTTGGTTCAGCTTAGGTTACCAAGTTACGGATTTTTTTTGGTTTGGGTTCGGTTCGGGTTCAATTCGGTTCGAGTTTGGGTCATCAAAATTCGGGTTATGTTCGGTTTGGGTCACTTTCGGTTTTTCAGTTCGATTCGGGTTTGGATCAGATCTCAAACGGATACGGATCATATTCGGGTCTACAAATTCCGGATCGGTTTCGGTTCGATTTGGGTGGTTTTGGGTTTCGAATCAACTTTCGGGTACTGTGTTCAGGTTAAAAATCGGGTATCGGTTTGGATTATTCGGCTCTGGTCATCATGTCCGGGTCAGTTTTGCCCGGTCTACAACCCACGAACCAGTTCATGGTTGCTCAAAATTTGATCAATCCCTCTCTCTCATCTCTCTCTTCTCATGAACCAATTTTAGTCATGGTTAACACCCTATTATTCATTCATGGAAGGAAGAGAGAGATATTTGAGTGGTTTTCACTTTTGGATAACCTCGCTCTTAGGACACCCTACTCCAAAATCACACCGCATGCAAAATTATCTTCGTTGGCGACGTTAGCTCCTGAGTCATGACTATTAGGGAGTAGACCCTTTTCATTGGGGTCGATAAGAAAAGTATCTTAATATTTTCCACTAACTTCTTTAGAGAATTCTCTACTTTACCATGAGTTACACCCTTCTCAAACATTATCAATGGCCTCTTAGCTTGCCTCAAGCCCTAAAGCACAATCGCAACCTCGTTGACGAATAATTTGGGGATTTGTAAAATGTTGGTAGCCTTGCTAGGTGTTGGTGCCAACATTGGAGAGTGAAAGATTTATATCCTATCAGTCAAGTAGCAATTAATTGGGATAATGATATATGAATATATTATTGAGATAGTAAATTCATATGATTTAGTAATCAATATGTTTACGGTACAAACCGATATTGATTAATGACCCAATTGGTTATTAGGTCATAGCCAACTTCGTTATGAACCTAACGGGTAGAGGTGCTCATTTGCGGATATCCAAAATTATCAAGAATGGGAGAAGAGTATGCGCAACGCTTTCCATGCAAAGCGCAAACTCAGCTTCTTGGATGGCACGGTAACAAAACCGGATGACGATGCGAGAGAACTTGATGATTGGTGGAGTGTTAACTCCATGCTTGTAGCGTGGAATATCCAATCTACTGAACCGTCCCTTCGTTCTTCCATCACATATTATGAAACAGTGAAGGAGCTTTGGGACGATTTATGCCAGCAGTTCTTGATTGGAAATGGACCTCGAATCCAACAGTTAAGGTCAGATTTGGTTAATTGTGTGCAAACTGGATGTAGTATTGCTGCCTACTATGGAAAATTGAAGACTATTTGGGACGAGTTGTCTCTATATGTGAAGGCTCGGGGATGCATTTGTGGCAATTGTACCTGTAACTGGGCTGCAGAATTAAGCAAGGAGCGGGAAGACAAATGAGTCCTCCAATATTTGTTGGGCTTGGATGAGGAATTGTATGGACCAGTCCGTTCCAACATTATTGCTCAAAACCCACTACCTCCTATGAATAGGGTTTATGCTCTTGTGGTGCAGGAAGAACGTCATAAGACCATGACCAAGGAGCGTGATACTCGTAGTGATGCTATTGCTTTTGCACTTCAGAGTGCTTCATCCACTAAAACAAAGAGCACCAACCGAGGAGACAAGCCTTTATGCTCTATTTGTGGTCGCTCAGGGCATGAGGTCAGTACGTGTTTCAAAATAATTGGCTACCCTGAATGGTGGAATAATGGACGTGGATATGACAAAGTGCCTGGTAAAGGGAGAGGACGTTTTTCTTTCAATACTGGTTGTGGTAATGTTTCTCATGGTGGTGTTGTAAACGCTACTCAATCCGCAACTATCGTAAACAATCCAAATAGTGGCTCTATGTTCTTGACATCGCAAGACCCAATACTTTTGCCCTTGCCTTGACTGATGATCAATGGAGTACTGTTTTGAATATGTTTAAATCCTTAAATTCTAAGTCCTCGTCTATTGAAAAACTCTCAGGTAAGCCTCCTTCTCGTTGGATTTTGGACACTAGAGCTTTATATCATATGACTGGAGATAAAAGTCTGCTTGTGGATCTATGTGATATACTTCCATCTCCTATTGTGATGTCAGATGGGACACACACAAATGTTGTCTAGCAAGGGACAATAGTATTTGGACCCCATATGAAAATCCCTCATGTTTTATATGTGCCTCGTTTAACTTGCAATTTGATATCCATTGCCTAATTAATTAAAGAATTATGTTGCATAGTCACATTAACTAATAAACTGTGTGTGATACAGGACCTCACTACGAGGATGGTGATTTGAGCGGCTAAAGAGAGGGATGGGGTCTATTGGCTACGGTCTATGGCAACTACCGAAAAAGTGTGTCATGCAACTGAAGCTGATTCTTATCAAGTGTGGCATCGTCGTCTTGGTCATCCATCTCGACAGCTAGTTTCTCTTCTTCCTGATGTCAGTGGTGATGATTGTCATATAAATAAAGAGGCTCCTTGTGATATTTGTTTTAAAGCTAAGCAAACTCGTGAACCTTTTCCTGTTAGTAATAGCTAGCAATACAGTTGATTTATTTGAGTTGATTCATGTGATGTATGGGGCCTTATAGCACTTCTTCTTGATGTGGTGCTTCATATTTTTTGAATATTGTGGATGACTACTCTAGAGGTGTATGGGTGTATTTGATGGATGAAAAAACGGAGGTCGGAAAAATTATGAAAAAAATTTGTGCCATGGTTAAAACCCAATTTAATAAACATATGAAACATTTCCGTAGTGATAATGGGACTGAATTCACAGCCTTAGAGAATTATTTTCTAGAAAATGGCATCTTATTTGAAACATCTTATATTGGCACTCCTCGGCAAAATGGACGTGCTGAGAGAAAGGATCGCCATATTCTCAATGTTGGCCGTGCCCTTCGTTTTCAAGCCAATTTGCCTATTGATTTTTGGGGTGAATGTATTTTAACCGTTGCCTACCTTATTAATCGTACACCCTCAACTATTCTTAAAGGCAAAACACCTTATGAAATGATTTTTGGTCATCCTCCTTCCTATACTCATTTACGTACCTTTGGGTGTCTTTGTTATGCATCCAAAATTCCTCGGAATCGAAACAAATTTGGGGTGCGTAGTTGCAAATGTATCTTTGTTGGGTATCCTCATGGTAAAAAGGGGTGGCGACTATATGATCTTGAGACTGGATAGTTTTTTATTTCTAGAAATGTTGTGTTCTACGAAAATTATTTTTCTTATGAGCAACATGGCTCTAACACCTCCTCGTCTACTTGTACTGACCAACCCCATCCTGCAGCTTATGACAATGATTTTTTCAGCTTTGAAATCACCTCATCCACTTTATCACAACATCATGATTCTACTAATATGCCTCCCTCCCAACCTGGTTCAAATATTCCTTCCACCACTATTTCTACTGAGTCATTAGAGGATAGGGTGAATGACATTTGTACATCACCCCAATGGTGGTACTATGGTGTTAGATGGCAGGGGGAGTGCTTCTAGTGGAGAGGTTATACGTGTTGCTACTGGTAGTGATTTGGGTTTTACCTCAATGCCTACTTCTACTGTTAATTCACATCATGATGCATCTGGGGGTGATAGTCTTCGACATAGTAAAAGAGAACGTTTACCTAATGTTTGATACCGTGATTATTATTGTCATATGACGCGCCATTTGGACCCGCCCTCTACATCATCTGCTCAATCTTCATCCTCATGTACTCTTTATCCCATTGTTAATTATGTGACTTGCAATCATATACATGTTTTTTGGCAGCTGTTACTACAGGACATGAGCCTACAAGTTTTTCTGAGGCTGTCCATGACCCTAATTAGCGGGAATCCATGGGCAAGAAAATTGAGGCACTTGAAAAAAATGGTACATGGACAATTGAGGACTTACCGCCTGGTAAGAAGGCTATTGGTTGCAAATGAGTGTACAAAATCAAGTATAACTCAGATGGTACTATTGAGCATTACAAGGCTCGTCTTGTTTTTTTTTTTTTTTTTTTTTTTTTTTGGCAATACTCAAGTTGCAGGTATTGACTTCAACGAGACTTTTGCTCTGTTTGCTAAGATGGTATCGATTCGCATATTTCTTGCTGTTGCTATTATTAAATATTGGGAGTTTCATCAAATGGATGTTCACTATACTTTCTTACATGGCGACCTTGATGAGGAGGTGTACATGAAGGTTCCTCCGTGGTTTTTTGGATCTTCCTCTTGGAAGGTATGTCGCCTACGCAAATCACTTTATGGTCTTTGTCAAGCTCTCAAAAATTGGTTTGCTAAACTTGATACTGCTCTTAAGTCCTTTGGTTTTCATCAATCGTATGCTGATTATTCATTATTCTCTTATGAGCGCAATGGTATCATATTGCATGTTCTTGTATACGTTGATGATTTAATTATTGCGGGCAACAATTATGTGGCAATAGCTAATTTCAAGGATTATTTAAGTACTTGCTTTCACATGAAAGATTTGGTTATTTTGAAATATTTTCTTGGCATTGAGATTGCTAGAGGAGCAGATGGGCTATTTCTTTCTCAGCGTAAATATAAGCTGGACATAATTTCGAAAGCTGGGTTACTTGGTGCTATACCTGGCAAACGGGTTGGTCAGCTCGGGTTCGGGTCGGGTAATTTCTGGTTCGAGTCATTAGCATGTCGGGTCATTAGCGGGTTGGGTCAAAAGCGGGTCTGTCGCTTTCGGGTCGGGTTCGGTCACGGGTTGACCCAACGGGTTGAGGGTGTATTTTTGTCACCCTTTTAAAGCGAATTTACTGCCCGTGTATACCCAAAAAAAATAAAAATTGTAATCACCTTAGTTTTGGATTGGCTTATACTAAGCAATGATAATGCAAAAAAATATAAAAATAAATTATACTATCTCGACTTGAGCCGATAAAGGAAGGCTCGGCCCATGAGGCACGTTCGTTCGACCCACAAAATGGACAAACATGGAAACGAACCATCAATTGGCTCTTGATACTGGTCCTGAGTTTGCTTATCCAGATCGATACGGGAGGCTTGTAATTCGTTTGATTTATCTCACTATCACTCGCCCACAACTTTGTTATGCTATACAGTATCCATACTCTTGCTCAATTTATGCAAAGTCCTAAAGAGGCTCATTGGCATGCTGCAATTCGTGTTCTCCGTTACTTAAAAGGGCATCCTGGACAGGGCCTTCTCTTTCGTCGTGATAATGCCTTGCATCTCAATGCATATTGTGATTCTGATTGGGCCACTTGCCCTCTAACTCAACGTTCTCTTACTGGTTATTTTATTATGTTGAGTCTATCTCTAATTTCATGGAAGACTAAGAAGCAACCTACAGTTTCTTGATCTTTAGCTGAAGCAGAGTATCGCTCAATGGCTACACTAATTGTGAGCTTACATGGCTCAAATCCTTACTTAAGTCTCTTGGTGTTTATCATTCACGTCCTATGCATATGTTTTTTGATAGTCAAGCCGCCTTGCACATTGCAGCAAATCCTGTTTTTTATGAACGCACCAAACATATTGAAGTTGATTGTCATTATGTGCGTGATCAAATACAAGTTGGTAACATTGCTACGTATCATGTTTGCATCAATGTACAACTTGCTGACATATTCATCAAGGCACTCGGGAAGCAACAATTTCAATCACTCCTACGCAAGTTGGGCATTCGAGATTTTCATGCTCCAACTTGAGGGGGAGTATTGAGATATTTATGCATATGTGAATTTCATTAGCATGTAATTAGCTGCATTTTTGGCTAGAATATATCATGTACATATTTAGCTCCTAGTTTCTAGGTAAGTAGTTGTGTGCACATGCTGTATATATATCTTTTCCAAGGGAATGAGAACTGTGAGAAATTCTTCCCCACAAAACTCTTTGGATATCAGAAAATTCGGGTTCGGATATACGAAAAAAAAAAATATATATTTTTTTATTTTTTTTATGTTATAATATCGGGTTTTTTCAAATATTTCGGATACTCGTTCAAAATATTTCGGATATTTCGCATATTTTCGGATATTTTGGATATCCGAATGTAAATATTTTCGGATAATTCGGATTTTTTCGGATATTTTTAGATATTTCGGATATCCGAGACTATCCGAAATTTGTAAAACTGATATCTGAATGCGAAACCAAAATTTAGGATATCCGAATTCGGATATCATTTTTTCAGATTTTTCGGATCGAGTTTTCGGATTCGGATATTTTTGAACACCCCTACTAACGGTTCACACATAAGTTAAGGAATTGATCTAGTGGAACTAGATTGGGCCTAGGGCCTAAGAGAGTGGAAAGAGGTGTGGCTTGGGCTTAGGGCCGTGTCACTAGCCAAGCTTACACGGGCCCTTGTGGCCGTGTAGTTGGCATAGCCATTTGGCCTTCTGGCTGTGTGGATGATAATGAGGCATAAGCCTCTTGGGCTCAATTTAGGTTATGGAAACCCTAGTTTTTTATGTTAAAAAAAAAAAATACATATTTTTTCCCTTGTTTAGAGAAATATAATAATTTCAATATAAGAAAATAATTATAATTTATTTCACTTTGTTTTGTTCTTTGCTAACTTTTTTTTTCGTATTTTGTACTTTGCAAATTTTAAGCTTAGAAAGATATAATTATTTTTCAATCCCATAACTTGCAATATACTTGTTGATAGATTTTTGACAGATAGATTTTGACCCCATGCCATGTCAGTAATGTTACAAATTAGACAATTAGGCGATGCTTGGCAAAATTAGCTATAATTTTAGCTATTTTATGTCAAAAGAGGAAAGAACTTAGTAGAAAATAAGTGAAAGTTGATATGCGATGGCAATAATCTAGAGATTTTGCAAGTTCAAATTGAATATATATGGGCAACTTTTCAAAAATTGATGTACTTGTAGCTAAATATTAAAAATAATCTAAAAACCTGTTTGGTTGTGGTATTATTGAGAGTTCAACAACTTGCTAAAAGTTTAAAGTTTAAAGTTGTAGTTTTGATTAGAAAACAACCTGTTTTTGTCGAACATACCTAGTGCTTTATTTTAGTATATTTACATAGATATAGATATAGGTTGAGGTGCATAACTTTAAAACGATATCAATAAAAACAAACATAAAGGGTAATATTTGTACTTGCAATATAAAATAATACAAACAATAAGAAGATATGACACAAAATAATCAATGAACCCAAAGAAAAAATATTCAAGTTATGTTATTCCAATTTAGAAAAAATATAAAAGAAAAGAAAATATATATATATAGAAGTGAAAATCTCGTACATTTGTAGGCAAAAAAATGGTCAAAGCTACATATATTATTGTCCAACTAAAGACATAATTAGCAACTTGGCTCAGTGGTTAGCGTGCATGTAAGTGCATGCCTTCTATGAGACTTCCCGGGTTCGAGACTCCTCATTGACACTTTCCTCCCAGTAATGGGCTATTAGCTCACGGGAAGCGTAGCCTCGTGTCGTACAACTATGCAAGCTACACTCAGTGGGGCCCCCAGAGGGAGCTTGGGCTGTGACACTCTATGACAGGACATTAGCAATTAATGCCTGAGTCAGTAAATTACGTTTTTTTTCTTTTCTAAAATTAACCAGCGACGGATTATAAATCCGTAGCTAAAATTAGCAACAGAATGTCCTAATATGTTGCTAACACTTTAGCGACAGATTTGCAACAGATTTTTCCATTGCTAAAACGCGTTTTTTATTTTTGTTTGTTTGTTTGTTTGTTTGTTTGTTTGTAGTGGCGTCTCTCCATTGTACACTTCTCACCAACCACTCTTAATAAAGATTTTCTTTTTTGACCACTTAAGCCATACTTGTTTACACTTCAATGTCTTTGCAATCTGTTTGAAAATGCCCATATATATTGCATTTTGAAACATTGTGGCTTGACCTTGTGTCAACAATTTTTTTTTAATGATCAAGCTTCTTACTATTGTTACATTTTGGAACCTAACCCTTTATATATGTATAAAGTCTTTTCTATATATTGCACCAAAAAAAAAGTCTTTGCTGTATAAGCTCCTCCAACTTTATCATCATTTTCTTCATCCCTTATTGCACTTCTTTGGTCCACGGCTTGAAGAACATTTACCAACTATGCAAAAGTTATTTTCAATAGATCTTTAGAATCTTCAAGTGAAGAAAGTTTTGGCTCATATCTTGTCGGAAGTGTCAAAAGGAGTTTATCCACTACTCTTTGAGTTAAAAAAATATTCACCAAGCAATTTGATTTGATTGACAATGGACATGAGTTTGCTTGCTTATTCTTTGACACTTTAAAGTTTGTTCATCTTTCGCATCTCAAAATATTTTGAGATTCAATATTTGCATCAACTTTGTTTGCTTGTTGCCTTTGAACTCTTCCTTAAGCTTGTACATGCTTCTTCGGTTTCTTAAGCACCTCTTCATTATGTTTATTCGCATCAACTTTGTTTGCTTGTTGCTAGGTGATTCACAAGTTATAATACTTACGAAAATTTCCTCTAAGAAGGCTGAATTTAAGCAAGTACGTCTTCGGTTTCCTTAACACCTCTTCATTATGTTTATTGATTTGATTTAGTGTGGGATTCATTGGAAGCGAGGTAGGATTAATCACTCTCAACAACTTCCTATAAACTTAAGGCTTGCAAATAGAATTCCATTATGAAGGTCCAAGAGTAATAATTTTCTCCTTTGGAAATGGGAATAGTAGGAGGAAAAGTGTTTGATGCCATTGAGAAAAAATTTGAACACTCACAAGTCCACAAGACCGCTAGAGCTCTGAACCAAAGTTGTTGGGTAAAAATTAAGAATGTTTTGTGGGGAACCCCTTATATAGTACTCCCTCCCTACTTTTCAAACGTTTACAAACCATTTGTGCACAAAAATTAAGACAACAAAAGAGGGTGTTATTTCCAATAATGCCCTTAATGTTTTAACAAATTTACAATGAGATAGTAGTGTTTGACAATGATATTTTATTGTGGGTTGAGAGAGAGAGATTCTAAATTAAAAAAATTCAAAAAAATGGTTGATGGTGGATAAAGAGAGAAAAAGAAGGGAATAAAAATCATTGGGGTATTCCACTTGGTATCACTATACTTTTAGCTTTTCCAATTGGTAACCAAAACTTTTTTGCTAATCCAGATGGTGCCCTTGAGGTTTTAAAAAACTGTACTCTGTGACCAAAATTTAAGTTTTCCATCAAGTTTTTCCGTTAATTGGTGACGTGACGCTATTCATAGTTACCAAACATCAAAAACAAGTTGAAAAAACACGTAAAAATTCCCAAAATCATCATAAAGAGGAAGAATTTCTAATTATAGAGATGAAAGAAAAATAAAGAGAAAAATATAAAATAAGGGTAATTTTGTTAGATCATTGTTTTAATAACAATTAAAAACCGTTTTAGCTCATAAACCAGCGCCACGACACCAATTGACCGAAAAACTTGACTAGAAACTCATATTTTGGTCACAGAGTTCAGTTTTCCAAAACTACAGGGGCACCATCTAAATTATCGAAAATGTTTTGGGTACCAATTGGAAAAGTCAAAAGTATAGAGGTACCAAGTGGAATTTGCCAAAATCATTTTATTTTAAAGTTGATTGATAGTAGTAGTTGAATTTTTTATATGTTTAAAGTAGATAGTGGAGGGGTATTATGGAGAGTAGTGTGTGTAAAATTTGGTTAGTAAACATTTGAGAGGTGATTAATTTTTGGTAGTTTGTAAACATTTGAAAAGTACAGAGGGAGTACACTTTATGTACATAACCCTCTTATATAATTCTTTTTGTTGGGAACCCCCTTATAAGTTACTTTGGACATGACCAACCCCCTTATTTCAAATTTTCAGCCAATTTATGGGATTTTAGATTTGTCCTTGCAAATTTAGCACGTATTGATTTTTTTTCTTCACCCTTTGAAAAATTTAGCATATGAATTTTTTTTATTTTAAAAATGACAAGTATGAATCAAATGAGATCTAAAGGGTAAAGAAAAAAAACCCACGTGCTAAATTTGCAAGGGCAAATTGGTACTAAATTCCCATAAGTTGGCCGAAAAATTGAACAATGGGGGTTGGCCATGACCAAAGTCACTTATCCCTGGTCTTTTATATAAAGTGTAATATATAAGAGGGTTCCCCGCAAACAAATCCAAAAATTAATAACACCTTACACTTACTCAATTGTCAAAATCATAAAAAATCTACAATAAATTCTTGGAGATTAATAACTATTTCAAGTTTCAAGTTTTAGAAATCGATTATGCCTTTAAAATAAAAGACTTAAAAAAAAGGCAAATTATTGAATGAAAACAAGGGATTTTTCATCATAATTGAATAAGGTACACTTGCTTCAAGTAATATTGGTTGATACACAACTACAATTTTCTTTGCCCTTTTTCAGATCATATATATACATCAATAATGACATTTAATTAATTCTCATCTAACTAGTTCTGGCCTGTGCTATTGCACGGGATTGCAGAATCATAGAAATGACATTAGATAAATATTTGCATAGTGATGCTCTTGTGCACCCATTTAACTGTTAAATGAACCAAAATAATAGGCACCTTAAGTAGTTTAATGATTACTTTCAACAAATTAGGGAACACTTCCAAGTATTAGGTGAATTTAAGAAATTTACGTGACTTTAAGCAAATTTAAGGATTAATTTCATGAATTTATGGGTTATTTTGAGAGTATTATGGATGACTATAAATAATTGAAGGATGAATTTGAATAGTTTAAGGGTTACTATGAACAATTTAGGGTTTACTTTTAGAGCTTTATGGGTAATTTTTAGTTCCAAACACAGACAATTAGACGAAACCCATTTAACTACTAAACGAACCAAAATAATAGCCACCTTAAGTAGTTTAATGATTACTCTCAACAAATTAGGGATCACTTTAAGTATTAGGTGAATTTAAGAAATTTACGTGACTTTAAGCAAATTTAAGGAATTATTTCATGAATTTATGGGTTATTTTGAGAGTATTATGGATGACTACAAAATTTAGAGGGGTATCTACCCTATATACAATCAAGATCACATAACAAGTGAGTACCTTCTAGGAAGGGCCTCATCTAAAACTATGGATCAATGTCATGTAATCTACTTCAAAGACTGAAACCAAATTCTATCACTGAGTTTAATTTTGTCAGACTAATTAGTCCACCAATTCTCATAATGACTAGTTGCTTAGGTGGCTAAAGATGATCTCCTTCCTTCTAGCTGTCTGCAGCTTCACCACTTTATTTCTATTCATCCATAACATGTATCTTTAGTCTAGAGATACCTGTCAATATACACCTCCTCTGAAGGTGGAGAATTGGTTTCTTTTCATATCCAATTGCAACATCTAGCTAAAGATTGGTGAGTCCCTATAATACCCAGTCAATTCTTTAACATCCCAAGGCATTGTGCACTTAGAGGACATTGCAAGAAAAGGTGGTAAGCATTTTCTTGAGCATCACCATAGATAAGACACAGATCAACAGCACAGATTGAATGTTTAAACAGTTTATCTTTGGTTTGGATCTTGTCAAGGAAAGTCATCCAACCCATGCAGCTATGTTTAGGAATATTATACCTATTCCACACCCACTTTGCCCACTAAACCTTATCTCTAGCAAGTTGAAGCCATTTGTACCCCCTGGAGATAAAATACACACCATTAGAATCAAAAGACCAGATGCCATTGTGATAGCCATATTTGAGAGTTTCTTTGCAATCACAAATCTTTTCCAAGCCCAACTGGAGTTTACAAGAGGCTTGTACTCGTGCCAATTCTGATTATTCAAATAGAGATGATGTATCCATCTAACCCATAACATATCAGATTTGGCTTCAATATGCCAAATATATTTACCAATAGCTGCGATATTCCATAAAAGGCAGTTTCTAATCCACAAACCTCCATACTTCTTATATCTACAAATAAAATCCCAATGCAAGCTATGGATAGGGATTTGATGTAGTCAACTCTACCATCCCACAAATAGTTCCTGCATACTTCTTCCAATTTAGAGATCATAGACTTGGGAAAAATAAAAATCTGAGCCCAGTAAACATGAATGCTCATTAGTACAGTATTAACTAGTAATCTGGCTGCATAAGATAGGTGTTTAGAGCCCCATTTTGAATTTTGCTATCAGCTTATCCAGTAATACATCATAGTCTTCCACGCTCAGCCTCTTTGAAGTCATTGGATCCCCCACATATTTGAATGAGAGGATGCCAACCTTAATATCAAACATCTCTTGAATTGTATGTTTGACCCTCAATATCCACATTGCGAAAATAAAGTTCATATCAACTTGTTAGTATTAGCTACTAAACCTGGAGCTTCGGAGAAGGTTGCAAAAGCTTTGAGGGTAAGAACAATAGAACTGGCATCTCCATGGCAAAATAAGAGAAGGTCATCCGCAAAATAGAGATGATTCAGTTTGAGGAAAGATCACTTAGGATGGAATCTGAAAGTGTCTTTAGTGCTCACAAAAGCCATGACTCTAGATAAATACTCCATACAAATGACAAAAAGAAAAGGAGATAATAATGGTTGCCCCTGTCTTAAACCTTTCTTTTCAGGGAAGAAACCATGGATTGTGCCTTTTACCACCACAGAATAGAAGGGAGATTATACACAGGCCATTAACCTGTTGGTGTGTGGAGCCTGTGGTGGAAGGAGTAAAGGATATTCGGACAGCATGGGCATGCCAGATTATAAGGAGAAAGCGGCATGGAGGTGCTAGATAGGCAGAAGACACTGATTTTGGCGTCATGGGGATGGCACGCCCGTGCCACTTTATACCTGGAAATTGGCACGCCCGTGCCACCTAGACTGCGCGGAAAACGAATGGTTTTTTTCGTTCGTTGTTTTATTTGCTGTCCTTTATTTCTTGAGTTAAATGCTTGTTTACACTTAGGAT
>BSSO01005505.1:0-13049 GCA_030267885.1 Mesembryanthemum crystallinum | reverse complement strand
TTTTTACCTATGGAGGTACTGCGATTTCATGGAAGTCAACAAAGCAAACTTTGACTGCGACATCATCAAATCAAGCTGAAATAATTGCACTCTATGAAGCTGGTAGAGATGTGTATGGTTGCGATCATTAATACAACACATACTCAAAGAGAGCGGGGTGAAAACGATCGACGGCATTCCAACAACAATATACGAAGACAACACAGCATGCATCGCTCAAATTAAAGACGGCTACATCAAAGGAGATAGAACGAAACACATAGATCCAAAGTTTTTCTCAACTCATGATCTAGAGAAGGAAGGAAAAGTAGACATCCAACAGATAAAGTCTTGCGAGAATCTTGCAGATTTGTTCACCAAGTCGTTACCACCAAAGAAATTTGAGCAGATGATACGTGGAATTGGAATGCGCCATCGTCGTGAAATATCTTGAAATCAGGGGGAGTATCATATGCAGCAAAAGCGTTGCACTCTTTTTCCCTTCGATCAGGTTTTTATCCCATAGGGTTTTTCCTGACAAGGTTTTTAACGAGGCAATGTGCACACATAATAACACTATAGGAGTTGTACTTTTTTTCCTTCAACCAGATGTTTTATCCCACAGGGTTTTTACCGGCAAGTTTTAACGAGGCAACATAGACCCTTTAGTGAACCATTCAAGGGGGAGTGTTATAAGATAAGGTAAAATGTGAATGATTCTCCGAGTTTTACGGAGAGATTTTACTATTCACTCACTATTTGCACAGTGTTTCTACTACTATAAATACGTACGCTTGTAAATGTAAAAACTTGCTCATCTTCCATCAATACATTCAGTACATCGATACTTTCGACCACTTTCATTCACTTTATAACTGAGCTTTTAACACTGAAAAGAAAAATACCTTTGATTTTGTGAATTTTGGAAGATTTATTGGGTTAAGAAAATAGGCCAAAGCCCTAGTGTAGTAGAGTTTTATACTCACTCCCCTAAACTCCTATCACCTTCCTCTCTCTCTCTCTCTTGTTCTGTTCTATTTTCTCTTACCATTTCTCACCGGCGTCTTTCTTTCTCTCTCCTCCTCCAATGTCATCGGAAGGCGAAATCCCTCCTCCGCCGGAAAATGAGCAGCAGTCGCCGGAGTTGAGCAAGAAGGCGGCGAAGAAGGAAGCCATCAAGCAAGAGAAGCTCCGCAAGAAGCAAGAAGCCGCCGCAGCAGCCGCCGCCGCCGCCCTAGCCGAGGCCTCAATCGGCGACCCCTTGGCTGACCGATACGGCGACATCCCGCTGATCGAGCTCCAATCGAAGGCCGTCACTGGCCGGAAATGGACGGAGGTGAAGGCGCTGTTACCGGAGCTGAAGGATCAGAGTGTGCTTGTGAGGGGGCGTGCGCAGGCGATTCGGGCCGTGTCGAAGAAGATGGCGTTTGTGGTTGTGAGAGAGGGTGGGTATACGGTTCAGTGTGTGTTGACTGTGGCGCCCGAGAAGGTCAGTGAGGGGATGGTGAAGTTTTGTACTGCTTTGAGCCGGGAGTCGATTGTTGATGTTGAGGGTTTGGTTTCTGTTCCTAGTGGCCCGATCAAAGGCACCTCCCAGCAGGTATTAATCGATTAATGCTTAATTGCGTTTGTTTTTGGTTTTTGTAATTTTTTTGTTTGTTGTTCGGTGAAATTGGTTTAGTTTGGCTTGGGATTTATGCGAATTTACATGCAGATTTAGACCATAGGGTTCCAATTTGAGGCAATGATTAGAGTGGAGTAATGGCATTTTTAGTGTACCGACATGATTACGAAAAATACTTAATCCTGTTTGATAATTCGAGATAAAAGGTACTAATTTGATTATAATGTGATGCATTATTTTAGTGAGTGGAGGTAGGGGTGAAAAAGAAGTGGATGGAGGGGAGTGTCTAAGAAAGGTGTAATTGATTACTCAATCTATGCAATCACAATTACTCTTGTACACAATGTAATGATCATTACATGACTAGAAGTAATTAGGTTTACGACCAGCTTAGCAACTACACATTTTTTGAGTAGCCTTAAGCATGTCTATAACTACAAAAACTTCATTACATTGTAATTACCGTTACATTTAAGTAAACACCATTTTAAAATAAGAGTTCTTGATTTACAATGTATCCTGTTTTTGCAATCTGCACTTGCTCCTGAGCATGTAATGACAGGCAATGCACTTGATGAGCTCTAGTAGCAGTCAGCTCCTAGTAAGATGTAGATGACATTGGTGTGTTAGGTTTGTAAAATTCTCTAATTTGATTGCCTTCCATGAAATTTTCAAGTCTTTTCTGAAGCTGGACACTAAAGTTTGGACTAGTTGTTTGAATGGTATAGCAGATTTGCACATTTGGTGAAGGTTCTTGAACTTACTTGAGTTTTAGTATGAGGTAATTCAGTGTTCCTTGATTGTTCTGTGATGCTCATTGCTTGAGGAAGTGGTTGCATCTTGTTTCAGTGACATTGGTTCTTAGGACTGAACTTTAAGGAAGAGCAGTGTGACAAATGAAAATATCTTAGTCTTGTGATCTGCATTATAAAATTAGGGTTATAGGAAATGGTAACTTTTTGGGAATTAAGAGAATGTTCAATGGATATGATTTATGAGTATGTTTGTTAAATGTAGTAATTCAGAATTGCATTGAAACTTTAACATCATAATTTTAATTGTTTGTGCGAGTTTACTTGTTTAGTACATGTTTTCTCAATTTATCTGGACATATTGAGTGATACAAGATTGTCTGAAATTTCCAACCTGAATGATCAAGGTTGAAATGGTCGTACGAGTACTTTGCTGTTATTTAAGACGGTTCTTGAACTCAATATCTGACTGTAAAATGTAAATCATTACGAGCTGTAAGTATTGGTTTTTAACTTGATCATCTCACTTGTATATCATGAGTTCTTGGAATTGGCTAATAAAAGAAGAGCAGAATGAGAGTATCAAGAGTGAAATATTACCACTACTTGTGGTGTACAATTTTATTTTGATGTCTTATCTAAAATAGATGACGAATATTACTATTGATGGAATAGTAGTTGGTTAAGGCACATGACGTGGTCTTGTTTATTATTGGGAAGAGTCTTTCATACCCTTTGTGATAAGTGTTTTCAGCCTTTCAGGTACGGTGTCATGTCACCTTGTATTTCTTTTATATGGGTTAAGGCACATGAAGTGGTCTTGTTTTTTAACGAGTAATTTTTATTGAAGAGTCTTTCATACCCTTTGTGATAAGGGTTTTCAGATATTACGGTGTTATCTCACCTTGTACTTCTTTTATATGGGAAGTCTTTCATACCCTTTGAAAGAAGTGTTTTCAGAATTGCGGTGTTATGTCGCTTTTACTTCTTTTATATTGAATCATAGGTTGTTCAAAATAATTTCTTTCTCTCTCTTTTATTTTGGGGGTTATGCTGTTTATTTGATTTTGTACAATTTGTAATATGCTATCAGTCTCAGATATCTTTAATTTTTGTTAAAACTTCCTGAGGCAGTATTGCACATACACACTAATAGACGGGAACGGGAATAAAGAATGAAAAGACGGTAAGGAGACTAAGTCCAAACATAAAGGTGAATAGAGGGCACTGGAAAAATATTCGAGGAAGAAAAGAACAAGAGAAGAAATCGAAAACATGGCTTCAAAGTGATCTTGAATAGCTACTCGACCCATAACCTATAAATAAGTAAAAATTTTAGGATAGAGTATTGAGGTTGAAGAAGCTAGGTGTGATAGTTGGAATATGATAACTGCTGTGTGCACTTCATTTGATGGTCTTGGTGTTTGTTAGATGACACATATGAATATGATCTTTGCAGGTTGAAATTCAGGTCCGGAAAATTTATTGTGTTAACAGAGCCGTGCCAACCCTACCCATTACTGTTGAGGACGCTGCTCGTAGTGAAGCTGAGATTGAAGAAGCTCTGAAGGTAAAGTATAACTTATTAAGTGAATTAGTTATTTTAGTATTCTTATTTATTTTATAGTGTCATTATGCTTGATTCATTAGCTTGAGGGTATGCTGTATATTCTCCTTGGCTCTCTCTTTAAACATGCGTAACATCCTTTGATGCCCTCTGTACTACTCTGGAAGCCCCCCCCCAAAAAAAAAAATACACCTAGTTCATGTGTAAGAACAATATTGATTTGATATTTACATGGTTGCAGGAAGGCAAACAACTAGTTCGAGTTAATCAAGATACTCGTTTGGATTACAGAGTCTTGGACCTGCGGACACCAGCGAATCAAGCCATATTTCATCTATCAAGTGAAATTGAACATGTAAGATCTCACACCCTTTTGATTTCATTTTTTTTTTTTTCCCAGTTTAGTATGTTATGACAAGCTGCGGGGAGCACGTCGGTCATTGGAACCCCTACAGTTTAGATTCTTGTGTCCTTTGACACTTTTACTGAAAATATTCAATGAGGGAAATAAAGGAGTGGAGGGAGGGCGAAGTCGAAAACTGTGGAAATGCTGTTGCGAGGAATGAATAACCTGGACATCTATGTTAGATAGTCTGAGAAGGTTATGATATCTGTAATTGTTATTTGCAAAAGCTTCCTCCGGTTTGCATGTCCACCTCTTGAGCACTAATGCTTGTATTTTAGACTTCAAGCAAAGTATCTCTGTAGTGTGTTGTCAAATTCACAACCAAAATCTTTCATGTTAGGCCCCGTTCGGCTACGTTTTTAGTTTCAAGTTTTCAAAATTTCAAAAACCAAAACCAGTTCTGAGTTGTGAGATTTCAATATTAGGTTGTGTGTTCTGATTTTTCGAAACAAGTATCAGCAGTTACGAAAAGAAAAAGTATCTCAAGCAAGTTATACTCTTTGCAGTTGGTTGAGGATGGAGAAAGAGAGAAATAAGTAGGAGACAAAATAAAGCCAGGGGGGAGAGAAAGAGAGGGGAGAGAGAGAGAGAGAGTGAGGAAATAAAATAAAAAATTAAAGCCTATGAGAGGACTAGAGGAGAGAGAGAGGTAAGAAAAACATTCGCACATGGTCATTGCTGCAGGTAAGACTCACGCTCAACGGCTGAAATTATGGGCAAAATTCATCAGCGCTGCATTTTTGCAACTCAACTCAAGAGTATAAAAACCTCTTTTTTTGGTTTTTAAATTCAGGTGCTGAGTTTTGAAATTGTCCAAAAAACACAATTCAACTCCAATTTTACCAAACGCGTTTCTGTTTTGAAATTGATTTTCAAAACCAAAAACTTGCAACTCACAACCACCCCGAACGGGGCCTTAGTTTGTTTGTTCTCTTTATTTTAGGCCCTGTTTGGGGTGGTTGTCAGTTGCCAGTTTTCAGTTTTTTTGGAAACTCAAAACCAGTTTTTGAAAACTACTTTTTTTGGTTTTCAGTTTTCTGTTGTCAGTTTTGAATCTAAAGTAGGGAACTGTAAGCACAAAAAAATTCAGCTTTAAATTAAATTTCTACAAAGAGTTGAAAATTTTTTCAAAACCAAAAACTGGCAACTGACAACCACCCCGAACAGGGCCTTAATTATTGGGGGCATTCTGATCTTAATGATGGGGAAGAAAGTCACATCCACTTGGTTTTATCCTTAAGTTAATCATTTAATTTCTTTTTTGCTGTTTTGAGCCCAGACGTTACTTCATGATCTAATTGTACTTTTATGCTGAAAAGTTTAATTGGTCCTTCACTTGAATTTTAACTCTAATACTTTATAGTCTTTGTTGGCCCCCATTTTTTTGTATATATTTACAGATATTCAGGGTGTTCTTGCGATCTGAAGGTTTTCGGGGAATTCATACGCCTAAATTGATGGGAGGAACTAGTGAAGGTGGTGCAGCTGTTTTCAGACTTGACTACAAAGGAAAGCCTGCATGTCTTGCTCAATCACCTCAGCTTCACAAGCAAATGTCAATTTCTGGTGACTTTAGGCGTGTGTTTGAGGTTGGTCATGTTTTCAGAGCAGAGGACTCCTATACTCATAGGCACCTCTGTGAGTTTACGGGTCTTGATGCGGAAATGGAGATCAAAGAGCACTATTCTGAGGTAGGTTCGATTTGTCAGAATCATTTGGCCAGTCAACTGATTATAGCAGGATTGAATTTCTTAAAGTTGTCGTTGCTTTTTGCAGGTTATGGATATAATTGACCGCCTTTTTGTGGCCATTTTTGATGGTTTGAATGAGAACTGCAAGGGAGAGTTGGAAACTATTTCAAAGCAGTATCCGTTTACTCCTCTGAAGGTATGAACTCTATGGTGAAACTCAAGTTGTAGGCACCTGATTGGTTATTTCTCTGTTTAGCTGTATGTGTACTACTATAGCATCTTTGGTTGAATCTGATTGTTAAAGAATTTATGTGCTTGCAGTATTTGCGGAAGACCCTACGACTCACATTCCAAGAAGGACTTCAAATGCTCAAGGTAAGGAGAACAAGAAGCATTATTTGATACTATGTGCTCCTTTCATTATTGGGAAGAAGCTGTTGTTGCATAAGAAAATAGAATTGATGAAATCCTGAACCATGAGAACTGAATTTTCTAATGATTAATATTTTGTTTCTAAGATTTTTCGTACTTCTCATTTCCGGATTTGACATAGGATCAAGTTAGTCACTTATGTCAAGAGAAATGGTACTGCTATGTATATATGAAGTACAATTTGGAGCTAACTTCTGTTACAATGATAGATTTCATATTGCTTTAAAACAGCTGCCTCGATTTATGTGCATACTGAAAATGTGCTCTGCTTAATTGGCATCCTGGAGGATCTTTTCAATGTTTGCATGCCATTGCTTCCACATTATTAATATTTTTTTTATGCGTGCACATTATTAATATTTATTTTGATATTGACTCATTAATGCAGGAGGCTGGTGTAGAAGTTGGTCCATATGATGACCTCAACACAGAAACAGAGCGAAAACTTGGCGAACTGGTCCGAGAAAAGTTAGTCGAATCTATACATTGGTTCTGCAATTATTTTGTTTCCTTTTCAAAGTTATTTTGAGATAGATGCAAGACGCTTTATTGTTATTGTTTTTACGCTTTCCAACTTTGTAACTTTTTGACGTAATTGACTAATATCACTTATTATTGTAGATATGACACAGAGTTCTACATACTACACCGGTATCCATTGGCTATTAGGCCATTCTACACCATGCCTTGCTACGATGACCCATTATATAGCAATTCGTTTGATGTCTTCATACGGGGTAAATAATTTTTCCCTTTGTAATATCTACTGTCTTGCAATCTGGAGAATTTCTTTCTACTTTTTTTCTTATGTTTGCCTAGCAAGCAAGACAATTCTGGGTGTGCTATGTATCATTGACTTTTGTCTTGGCAGTTGTGTGAAAACTGAAATTTTGTCTTGATTTCCCTTAAATTTCAGTCTTCTTGTGACATAATTCTACTGTTGAATTGTTGTTAAATGTACATGCTCTTTTTGTGAGTTGCAACAGTAGCAACTGTGATAGAATATATCTTGTAAGCATGTGTTGAGTGTTCAACAAAACAGACCATTGTGGTTATAGACAGTGGAAGGTATTGGTCTTTTGAGTACATTAAGTTGGCAACTCAAAATCGTACTTATCAAGTTATAAGCTCTGCATCAGGGCTCTACACTGCCTCCTAATGGAAAAAGACCAGGCATTAAAGGCGGATCAGTTTTCCAGTTTATCATCTAGGACAACTTGGAATCCTCTTGCTTCCTCTGTACCAAGATTCTTTTCCTTTTATGAGTAGAAACCATAGGGTGTGCTAAACGCAGGACATCAAATTTCAAAATGTAGGACAAAATCCAAAATTATCCCTAACTTTAAAAACATGAATTTTCTCTCTCCTCACACATTCAATCTCCTTACTCTCCCAAACACACACTCTCTCTCATCACTCCATCTCCTCAAAATTTCGTAAGCAAAGCAAAGCATACTTCTCTTCAATTCGCAAAGAACACTTCTCTAATCACTTTATCTGAATTATCAATTAGAAGAAAAAAAAAATAACAAAAAAGATTTAGAACTGACCATTAACGAAGCTCACGGCTGGGCATATGCCCAACCGTTGAGCTGGTACGGCCGGACATATGTCCAGCCCGAACATCTGGGAGGCTATGATCATATTTTTTTTTAAAAATATTACGAATTATTTAGCTTCCAATAATCGTCTTGAACTACTCTTCTATCATTTTCTTCATTTATCGTCCATTACCACAAATTAAGATTGCTTTTGAGATGAAAAAAATGGAGAGAGAGTATGAAGGGGGGAGAGAGAGCTAAAGTGTTATGTTTTTAAGCTAGGGGGTAATTTTGGATTTTGTCCTACATTTTGAAATTTTATGTCCTGCGTTTAGTACGTTTGAAACCATATTGTCTTCATTGTCTGTCTGAAAGAAAAGGTTTCTTTAGGAACTCTTAGAAAGTTAACCATGACCTAAACCAACCAATCATCCGTCCTTCTTCTCAAATTGCTATACATCTCATCTGGTTTCCTTGGTCGATATGCAGATGCTGGTTCTCTATTTTTAGTGGATAATAAGTACTCTCCGTCAGTCCACCCTTCTCCCCTGGTTGGGGGGAGAGGGGGGACATTCACTGCTAAACTTTATATTTGAAACTTAACATGGTTGCTTTCCTTGCTTCATGAATGCCTTCTTTCAATCTGTCTTATTTAATTTTTTTTTTGATAAAATTTCGAACTTACCAATCCCTTTGTACCCTCCAGGTGAGGAAATAATTTCAGGAGCACAGCGTATCCATGATCCAGCTTTCTTGACTGAGCGTGCTGCAGCATGTAAAATTGATGTCGATACTATCTCTACTTATCTTGATTCCTTCAAGTAAGTCATCATATTTGTCATCTAGTTAATAAAAGTTGTGCCTTAAGTGCCTCTTTTGTGTACCCTTGATTTTGATTTTTATGAAATTTTGCTGCGGTTTTTGTAGTTAATGATGTGACTGAATATAAGTTCATAATTAGATATTGGTCCATTATAGTTGTTAGTGTTTCAAGTGCAGTATGTTCTTTAGAAAGGGTAGTCTGATGACAATTGTTTTGCAGTATGCCTCTGGATCATTAGTTTGTTTGACTAGTCTTTTGTGATTGAGATAGTGTCTGTTAACCTTCAATTAATTGTTTTTAGTGGAAGAGGTTCAGCTAATTTAGTTGATATATACTTTAATATTTTAGAGGAGATGCTTAAATTCTGTTTGTCTAATGTTTAAACTCTTGCTTGGTGTTTACTTGGATGTAATTGATAATTACAATGCAATGAAGATTGTAGTTATAGATATTCTCATGGTTACTCATAAAATGTGCAGTTGTTAGGTTGTGTAAACATTATTACTTCTAGTCATGTACTGATGAATGCATTGATTCTACTAGAGCAATTGTGATTATTACATAGATTGATGTAATCAATTACACCTCTCTCAATCACTCCCCTCCATCCTCTCTTTTTCCACCTTTACCTCACTTAGTCATATAATGCATTACATTGTAATCCAAATTACATCAACGTAAAACAAGCCCTATATTGTATTGGAGTCCGTCCGTTAGACTTTATGTTATAGATTCAGGTTTTCAGTTAGTTGTTAGATGTAGCTTTACTTTATCACACCTTCTTCTTGGCTTTTGACAAGATTTTTCTTCTTCTTCTTCTTCTTCTTCTTCTAAGAAGAAGAATAATTGCATTCTATATGGAACATAGTTACAGAGAAGAGGACAAGAAGTGCACTTTTGGTTAATCTAATCTAGATGTCCCTGGTTGGATGCCCTATATCTGATCTAAGGTGGTACCTAGTCTTGCTGATGGCCTTGTGACTGTGATTGAGAGAGTTATTATTACATACCTTAGTACTTCTATTCAGCGGGTGGATCTGGTTAAGTTTTGTGATAGCTCAAGGCTCTTTGAATGGTAATTGTCAGTTACAGTTATACTCGATGAAGCGATTTCTGGAATCACTTTTAGTTCGCATGAAATGAAGTCGATGTTGTCTGTGAATATTGCGAAGATAATGTTTTGTTTAATAGCTTTGATTGAAGAGCTATGGATGTGGGTTTTTAGGGGTTTCGCTTTTGAATAGGCTGTCATTTATCACTGGAACTCTAAATGTTTGATCTTATAGTTCTTATAGTTAGGATGTTAAGTATTAAGTTTCAGAGGGTGAAGGCTATATCAAGGGTTTTAGGCAAAAGTTATGCATCAAGTCACTCCAGAATTTTCTTTGAAAGTTTTGAAAACTATAGGCTGATCAGAAGGGGAGATAAAGACGTAGTATTATCTTTAATTTAAAACTTCTTTTGTTGGGCATCTCATTTTTGATCGCTTAGATGTTATCTACATAAAAGTTGCTATCTCTTTTCCATAGACTGTATTTCTTTGGAATCACAAAGTGTGACCTCTTGGCTCTCGAGTCTTTGAAAGGATAGTATCAGGTTCTTTTTGCCTATAAACGAAAAAAATGATTTTTCCAAACTGCAGGCAATAAGAGATTTGGTATATTTTTGGGTCTGAATAGTAAATAGTTATGCTGGGCACGTATTTTATCAGTTTAATTCCACATATTTTAATGTGAAATGATAAATCTAGAGGGGAGATAGATGTTCACAGGGCTTGTTTCAATTGTAGTAATTGATTTTGTTTTTGCCCTATTTTTGTTCTTGTTTGGTCTGAAGTCTGAACGATGAGCCATCAGGAGCATCCAACAGAATTCCAACTCTCATAACTGGTCTCTATCATTTAAATGTTTCTACATTATTGGTATACTAAAACTATTATTGTCGTGCGAAATTTTGATGTGGGACTTGTGTTGAATTCAGGTACGGTGCTTGGCCTCATGGTGGTTTTGGAGTGGGATTGGAGCGTGTGGTCATGCTTTTCTGTAACCTCAACAACATCCGGAAAACATCTCTCTACCCTCGTGATCCACGTAGGCTCGCACCTTAATCGTGGCAAGCTTGCTACCGATTCTGCTCAAGATTTGTCACTCACTTTGAGTCTCTATTAATTGCTACAGTACCTTTTTCGATATTGAAATCTCGTAGTAGTACACCACTATTAGCTGTAGGTCGTGATACTCGTAGATGAAGTGATACCTTGATTACCTTCCTTTAAGTCTCCCCAAAAAGGAACCAAGAAGAGGTTTATATACTCTGGATGCTTGCATGTGTAGTTTCAAACAGAGCTTAAGCCATTTTGATCTTTCTGCTCTGCAGATTACACTCTGATGAGTTTCTGATGTCGGTGTCTATAAATACATCATACATACAGTTACTGCCTAACATTGGTTACAGAGAGAGACATTATGTTCAAAGCAAGTCTAATGTTTCTATATCCAAAATTTACATAAGAATTTTAAGAGCCCTCAATTATGGGCAAGTCTGCTGATAACTCCTTGCGCCACCCATCAAGATTTATTCAGCTCATGTCATCACTATACTAATGTATCCAAGACATACGCTCGGCCTCTGTTTAGATGTAACCTTTCCAAACGGATATTTAGGAGCCAAAGTTTATAAAATTTGACCATTAACCATTAAAAATTTATGATAAATAAAAAAAAATATAGATATGCTCTTTGGATTTCTCTTAAAGAGTAGTTTTAAAAGAAAGCACTCATATAACTTTAGCCATTGTTTTTGTGGAAACTATGTGTTCGTTTGGTTGACAAAATAAAACATGGGAAGTTGCCGTTCCTGTGATTTAAGAAATAGTTGAGTTGTTTGTTTAACAAAAAATGTAGGGAGTTGTACTTCCCATGAATTTATACTTCCCTTAAAATGGGGGAAGTCCCTTACCTAGGGGGTCCTAGGTAAGTGGAAGTTCATGCAGAAAGTTGAACTTCCTATGTTCAACCAAACAAGTTTTCACACTTTATGTGAAATTCCAATTCCTGTGAATTACAACTTCATGGGAATTACAACTTTCCCCCATTGAACCAAACGATCACTATATACGGTTAAGGATTATTTTTGAAGACTGCAAAAAGAGTGGGGAAAGTAAAATCTTGATGGAGAAGTGCATTTTCCTGTTTTCATTTTGGAAAAGGGGAAATAATAAATCACTTACACCACATTCAAAGTAGAGGTATGAGGTTTCAAAACTATGTATGGCCAATGTTTGAGAAGTGGTAGCACCAACTACGCTACTATCCCACCCTCATTTGATTTATTACAACATATAAGGATTAGTTGAAGCTTTAAAGCAAGCGAAGTGAAACCACTCAATTTTCTAATTTGGATTCCTCTTCCACCTTCCAAGCTTTACAAAACCCTGAAACATGTTCAAATCAATTTGATTAAAAGAAAAAAGAATATGTTCAAATCATTACTTAATTTCATGTGACTATCAAGTAGATAATTCTGTAATTTTGCGCTATAAGTAGAATGTGAAAGTAACTAACTCTCCTAAAACTTCAATCCATTTAGAATCGTAAATGTTTTAGCGGGATGTAGGGAGTATTATTATACAAAAGTTTCAATTTTAATAAACAAATGAAAAAAGTGTACTCAATTTTTAGAAAGAGTGGTTTTTACTGTTGATTTCTAGGCTTATGTACATGATTTGGGAAGTCATAATTCATAAATGAGGTATACTGCCAGCAAAGACTGTCCAAAGGACTTGGCAATTAACAGAGCTTACACAACAAATCAAGGTGAGGGTTAGCTTTCTCCCGTCTTCTTCTTTATCATCCGGATAGGGTTTGGTGCTTCAGCAGTTTATATACAGTTAAGTGCTTTGTTTAACATGCTGAGTTTTGGATGGCAGTAAGAAGGATGTTGAACGTTCCTAATAATTTAGGATCGGTTGAAAGAAGCCCTTTCTAGAAAGTAATTCCCTAATTATCTTTACTGTTTGCAAGGGACATGCCCCTCTTATCTTCTAATCGCATATCTTGGTGATAATAAGAAGGGTATTTTGTGGGGAACCACCTTTTATGTATTACTTTTTGTGAGAAACCACCTTATATAATCAATTTTGTGGGGAACCACCTTATAAAAATAATTTCCTTTATTGGTGCCACCTTAGGCCTGATGCCGACCAATTTATGAGGTGATGTTCCTGTTATGCCCT
>BSSO01005504.1:0-13051 GCA_030267885.1 Mesembryanthemum crystallinum | reverse complement strand
TAGTTTCCAAAAACCTAAATCTTCCATGACTTTGTTTTAAGGGTTTTTTTTTTTAAATTACAATCATGACAAGGGGATTTTTTATTTTTTATTTTAATACCAATATAGCATTGTGGCCTCTCAAAGAGGTTAACTAATTAATACAGTTTTTGCAAAATCTTTCTTTGTTTTAAGGAGAATTTACTCTATTTTTAGTGATTTTCCGAGTTTTCTTTTTCCTTTTTTTTTTTTGGATTTCGAGCTGAAAAATCTTGTTTGAAACTCAGAAAAAATTCGAATTAGTTTTGGACAATGTATGACTCATTCAATTCAACTGCATAAGGTTGGCATTGAAATCTATGGGATTCTTATTAGGGATATGCTTTGACGTTAGTGCAGGTTGGCAATGAGTCAGAGAAATATAACAAATACATTCAACTGCAAAGTGCTTGCAATGAAGCAACCAAGGCCACCCCTTAGCCTAACAACAACAAAATCACCATCACCTGCATCCTTCACAACACTTGAAGGCTCACTCAATTTGGATTTCTCCCAGATCGAGGTCACTCCATTGCAGTAAGATTCCATTTCTCTTCCAACTTTGCTTTTTTAATTGTAATGCCATCTGATTATTGCATGGAGACGGATACGAACATACAACTATACGGATACGACATAAAAATAGGGAAGTGTTGTTTGTAGAGGATAAATGACTAGCTAATATGCATGTGTTGTATTCGAATATCGGTGTGTGTCATGTTCGTGTGTCAGACATGCTACATACAGGATACCTATTCAATGTGTTCGCGCTTAAGAGATAACTTAATAGCTGAAAGATTGGCAAATGTCCCAAAAATATTTCCAAAAGCAAGTATTAAGTTATGAAATGTACCAACAAAATGGCTGGTGTGAGTGGTTCAGCACTCTCATCCCTTAAGCAAGGTTGTGGGTTCAAATCTTATGAATGGAAAAACTGGATTGGTTTTGATCCAAATGGTCAGGGTGAATTAACCTGTGGTTCATAAAAAAAAAAATAATAAATAAATAAATAAAATACTATGTTTTTTCAATTCTGCAATGCCTAAACCAAATTATCACAAAAATTTTCCACATCTTAACAACTAAAACAACTGCCACTACTAGGGCCAAAGTAAGCCATGATTTGTTCTTGCATTTTGTAGCCTCTGTTTGGACTTTGGCTGATTGGCTCTTTGTTTTTAGCTATTCAATTTTCTGATTAAAAGGGATCATAGGATTCTTTTACATTCTTGAAAACAAGTCCTAGATAAAGAATGTTTGATAATTTTGCACAAGTAGACAAAGATCCAAATTAAGAATCTGTTGATAGCAGGCAGCAGTAAGTTTTTTGAATTAAGCTAGGTGATCTGTTAGCAAAGTTTTTTTTTTTTTTTTTTTGTTTTTTTTTTAAATGCACCATTTGCCCCTTTGGGTTCTAATAAATAAATCATGTGAGTTGGTCCACTTTTACATACTCCTAACGTCAAAAATTACCAGTCATATCTTTGATGTCAATTTTGAATTTTGATCATGTTGTTAAGAATTATTCTAACCATATATTTTTTCACTTTCTACCACGCACAGTTTATTTTCGACCAATTTATTAATTATCAACTGTGATATTAAAAGTCAAACTCGATTATTGATTCTGAACATAGAGACTATGGAGGGAAAATATAACTGTCCTTAATTATACCCTTATAGTCATCAATATTGCATTACATGTTATCAACAATACGAAAATGGTATAAAAAAAAAAAAATCAAATTTAGTTTGTGTTTAATTTTTCGATCTTCTATTACATTATCATTTACTACAGTATAATTTTTTTTGGATTCACCATTGCAAATTCGCAATCCATGTTTTAATTTATTGATCTAACAAGCCATCAAATGTTTCTATTACAGTACATGACTATTATTTTCTCTCTCTTTCTTTTCTTTTGTTTGTGCAGACTCCCTGATATCACCCCAGCAAAGATACCATACCAAATTTGTCCTAGCCCTCATGCAATACTATGGAGATCAAAGAAGACTAGGCGAAGACAAAGGGCTACTTAATTATACTAAGTTGATTTATAGGCACTCTTCTTCTTTTCAATATTTGTTATTTTTGCTCTTTTTTCTTCATTCTCATTTTGAGTTTTTCATATACATATTGCTGGATTTAGCCTAGGTGAATAACCGTAACGTGCCATTCTCAGAGTATATTAAGGTGAACTTCTCTAGCTTCAAGCGTAGATTTGTGATTAATTATTATGTCTTTGCTAATGACGAACTTCCAACAAGCGCAAGGGAATGAAGAAATTAACTCTCGTAAAAAAAGATCAAATAAAATCAAAAAAAGCACATGTACCCTAGCAGAATAGCAACAAAGATCAAACATGCAATATTTCACCAAGACAGGAGATACTAGAAAATTATAAAAATGCAAATGGTTAATCTTTTAATTTGCTTAGGTGTACGTGGGGTAACAATCCTATACACTACTTGCAAAGGAATGTTCATTCAATTCAAACCATCACAATAGAGGTGGATAGTTGGAGGAGAGAGGGGAGGAGAATAACGCTACACATATCGGAGCGGAACTGAATTCGTGTAGGTGTTTTACTTATTGATGTAACAGTTTAGTGAACATGATCACATAAATTACTGTTGATAAATTGTTTTGATTTTTGATCTTGGTGGAGGGTTTTAATTGATTGACATGCTTTCACTCCTTTTATTTACATTATCGGACAATAACAGTCATGCTAATCATCCGAATTTTAACAGTGAGCTAGTCTTGTATCAGACTAGTCTCACTAAGCAATTATCGAGACGAAAGACAACTAGACTGGGCGACGATTGATCCTTGGCCCAAAACGATATTTTTATAGTATTATAAAAAAGGCAGCAACCAAAAATAAAAATAAAAGGAAAACTATACAAAGCAGGCTAAGCATAGTAAGCAACCTTCAAAGGTCGATATGCACCAATTACCGCGATGCTAGAGTCCTTCAATATTTGTGATGTTTGGATTTTCTAAGCGGAGCCCAGATCCATCAACTCAGTCACGCGGTCTCACAAATGTCCATGAGACTCGACTTAAAGAAGAATTAGCGTTTAACAGTGTGCTTGAACTATCTAGTCATCTATCATGAATTGGATATGGATTCTTTTTAGAGGAGTGCTATGTGCAAGTGCAATTTGCACTCTCATCCACCTTCTCTCAGAAAGTAAAGAAAAAAGAAAAAGGCAAACTTAAAAAAAGGACTACCAAGTCCATGTATCACTCTCTAAACTTGAGATTGCAAATTGCACTCTCAAAATAAGAGTGTAATTAGCATTTCTCTTCTTTTTATTAGAATTAGAGTTGGATGTGAAACAACCATTATAATTTCGATTTTTGTAATTATTACGAGTTGACAAATGTTAAAATTAGATTTCTTAAGAGAATTTATGGACCTGAAATTATTAAGTTAGTCACTACTCCCTCTGTCTCATAATAACTGTCATTTAAGGTTAATTAATATGCACATATAAGGCGACTATTAATTGTAGAGGTAGTTAAAACAATTTGACTCTACTATCCTTGTATTTATTAGAGTTAAGTGCATTGGAAAATAAAATTAGTATAAACCACAAGAGTACATTAAGAAAATGAGCAATTACTGTTGCATTGGAATTGTAAAGTGACACGTATTTTGAGAGAAAAGATGAGTTAAAACGGCAGTTATTTTAAGACAGATAGTGTATAATATAAGATAAATTATAGACTCGAAGATAAATATAGTATTTAAATATTGATGAAAAAATTAACAAGTTTTATCTTAATTATCATATATATTTAACTAATTAATCTCAATTTAGGAGAAGACAGATGATCATAGTTCTTCTTTCAACAAACCATTTGATATTATAGACATTAAATATTATAAAATTAAAAGAAAAAAAAAGATAAATAATAATAATAATAATAATATTTTATCATTAATTGGCAATAGTCTATTTGTCCCTAGATTTCGATTTGCATTCATTGTTATCTAAATAAAATTCGAGTAATTTATATTTCAAATTTCAATAAATTATTAGAGATTTCCTACTTCAATTAAGACTAGAAGTTAGAACTTACAAATATTACTCTATCCGTTCATTATAAACCTTTAACAACTCACTCAAATATTTGTCCCTTAAATATTAATAAACCAATTTTTATATTTCAAATTCACCAATATACCTCTTCACTATCTTTATAATATAGTAATAGAATAATCCAATACTCTACCTAGTACCTATCCCACATAACTCTCCTCCAACTTTCTTACACTTTCACAGTATAAAACTTCATTCACAACAATTAAAAATTATCCACTCATATTATAAAGTTATGTTTGGTAAAATTAGCTGTAGTGAAAAAAAGAACATGTTGCAAGATTCAACCTGTAACTTTTACTCAAAATCTAGCTGTCAAGTGAAAGTTAATATGGATGACTTCCAAAAATCAATTGTAACTGTAAACGGTAGCTGTAGTTTCGCTGAAATTTTATTTGTTAGTTGAGATAAAAAAAAAAAAAATAAAGTTAGATTTTGCTGCCAATAACCTTAGGGACAAAATTCGAATAAACAACACTAACAATTTTTCCTTAAACCCCGCACCACAAATGATTTATTAATAGAGGGAGTATAAATTAGTACGTAAATAATTAATGAAACACTAAACACAGTCGTCTCGTCTCACTCCCAGTACCACCCTCTCGACGCACACAGTCGAGCCTTGATCTTCCGCACACCGCCTTCCTCCGGTGATCTGATCGGCGACCGGCCATCGGAAAACGAAGAAACTCCGTCATCAAAAACCCTAAGGTTGGTTTCATCCTCCATTTTCACTCAATTATTCGCTTAATGTACAAATCCCTAGATCTATCTATCTATCTATCTATCTATCTGAATTCCCCATTGATTTCTTCACTAAGAATCGCAATGGCAGATCATCTCAATTCTCATTATGAGTTCTCCAATCAGTTTACTAAGGAATTTAGTTTTACGGATTTACTCAATTGTTGCTTTAACTCATTACAAACTGAACTATTATTTTGTTTTGTTTTTGTTGATTTTTTGGGAGTGGGATAGTGGAGATTAGGTTTTCTTCATTGATTGATTGAAATTGCATTGAGTTGCATTGCCAATTCACAAGAAATACGCAACAATTTAGTGAGAGAATTGTTGAAAATTGACATGAAAGACACCGAATACTAGTGTTGATGAACTGTTTGTTGTGTTGATGTTGGTGGAGGTTTTTAATTGATTGACATGGTGTCTCTCCTTGAATTCACATTTTGAAATGCCAAGCACCCGAAATTTAACCGTGCTGGAACCATCTAGGTGTATATCATGAATTGGATATGGATTCTTTTTAGTTGTTAACTTAATTCTCTCTATACGCTATGTACAACGTTATGGTACTCGAGCACTGGTTGTGGTGTCTTGGCGTACCTGTTTTCTGAAAAAGACGAACCATATAATTTTTGAACTGTAAGAAAATCTACTCGTCAACCGCTCTTGGCTCTTGTGTCCGCTGTCCAGGATCTCTCACTTCTCATGTCTGCAAGAGTAACTGTTAGACTTGTCCTTGTGTTCCTTAGAATTGATTGATTATACATTGGAAGTTTTAATTTGGCTGTAGCTATACTTCCCAAAAACTTTATCCCCGAGAACCTTAAATCAAGGCAGATAGGAACTGTGCTTCCGAAGGCATTTCAAGTAGCAAAATGTATCGCGTTCTATATGTGCATTATNATATACATCACAACTGCAAAGGCTTGGTTGTATATTCACTGCATAGACTACCCGCAACATGAAATGTATGCTTGTGCTGGGATACTTCTTTTTCTTTGGGAGCTTGACTTCTTGAATGCTCTCATGCATTGTACTCCTTTAGGCTTTAAGGCAAGCCAGTTGGACTCGGGGCTTAGAACTTTAGATATGGAGATTAGGACTGCTGTTGGACAGAATTAGGATGCCTCTTGTTTGTATCTCTTCATATTGGAGTATCAACCAAATCCCATAAGAATTAAGCTCACTCAAACAAGCTGATAAGAAATCAGAATTAACTTCGATCTTGTTGGAACGACTGAACAAGCTAGTGACTTTTGATTATTTATTTATTTATTATTTCTCTGTCAAGTTTAATCAAATGAAGACAAATGTGGAAAGGATCCACCACAAATAAGCGTAAAGGACTAAGCACCAGCTTAGGAGATAAAAAGAGCCACTTGAAAATTGAAACACCATTAATGCATCAAGCAAGCTTTGCTAAACGAGTTTTTAGAGAGAGTAACTCAATTGGAGTTTAACCGAACTGAGCTTGATTCATAAAAATTCAATCCTAACGAAAGAGATTGTGCCTCAATGATTATTTTTCCACCTTCCAACCTGGAGGTCAGGGGTTCGAACCTTGACTCGCCAATTTTGAGGGGGGGATGATTCAACGGTTAGGCCTTGATCTAACTGGTTTCCAGCCTGTAGGATGGGATTCCTTGTGGGCTGGGCTGTCCCTATCCTCCCTTTAGCCCCACAGGGGCGGATCCTACGGATGTTAATACATCAATGCTTCAACCTATTACATAACTTAGTTACATAGACTTTTCCCTCTCAACTAAGACAAGAATTGATAAATTAACAAGAGATAGAGTAATATGTAAGTTTCCAGCAGCTTTGCTAATCTAGGTCCTGTTCCATGCTCAAGCAGATGTTTACTTCTCCCATCACCTTGTAGTTGGCAACCGTGAGTCTCTAAACTACTAATAAATTAAGTCAAAAACCTCAATGAGTCTCATTAGCACTTCGAATGGGTCCATGAAAGAAATGATGTTTAGTTTGGAGGCATTTGGAGATTTATTGGGGTGGGGCAATTATTGGCTGGTGGTCAATGCTTTGCAATATTTGAAGATTATGTTCCTAAATTGATTTGAACTTCATGTCAATGTTATAGTAATATATATGGCGGCGCTCCCAAATAAAAATCTTGCTATATTAAAGGGGCACCAGTGTAAAATATTTCTAGATTACCAATTGGTCCTTTGTGTTTTGTCATTTAACCAAATTACGTGATATGTATGTTCTTCATTAATTTCATAATTTGTGATAGTCCAGTGAGGGGCGGAATGAAAAGGAGAGAGGAGGTGACAGATGTTTCATGAACATTCAATCTTATTGATTGTTGTGTCCAATGACATGTCATTCATCTCGTGAAGTGCACTGTTGTTTTGCTCTACTCCTTATAGCTGTATTTTATTCTGAGGCAGAATATGGCGGTGCTGGCTTTCTATTATACTTCTTACTTGATATTTCCTTCCCTCCTTTTGATGTTTTTAATATTATATTTATTACACATTGATTTATAACATCTTTTTATCTCAGGTGGTTAACACAGTCTGTCTTCCCGCCTGTTGTACGCTTTGCGATTTACTAGGGTGTAAAAATGGTAAGATTCGTTTGTCAGTTTATGCTTGTTCCCTTATGCATGATCACTGGCATTTGGCTAGTGGCTCCCTAGTCTCTTTCTGACCCATCAGTTTAAGTGGCATTCCATATTAATGCTATATACCATATATTATGAATTGAGCAATTTGAGTTGCAAGTGTTTGCAGAGTAGACACTATTAGTTTGGGTTGAAACCTCCAGAATGTTCGTCAATTACATCTTATCATTTGAGGTTTCAGTAAAAATAGTTTTGGTGATAATATGCTCTTTACAAAGAGGGTTTGCTGGTGGTTTGTGGATATTATGTAATTTTCACCTGTCTTTCAATTGAAATTAGATAGTCACTGATAATTTGTTCTTTATGACATAGGTTGTTCTTGCAGCTTCTATCATTAGTAAATCTGGAAAAGGTAAGTTGGTTATTTTTCCTGCTTATAATATGTTATTGTTCAAGTTTGACTCCTGAATATCAATGTTTACGTTGTTGTATATTCTCCTTGGCACTTGCTCAGCTGATTTGCTTATTGTCAAGTTGGAATATATATTTTCTAACTTAATAGGTTAAGTCGTTAGACTTCACATATTTTGTGTAGTTCCAGATTCCTTTGCTGCCTAATACTGATGGTCACTTGATAGACATATTCCTTTGTTGCTGTTTAGTTCTTTTCAACCTGGCTTGTTACATCACTCTAGTTAGCAATCATCTCCTTTCTTTATAGTTGGCTGTTTTCAAAGCACTTCCAACATCCCATCAAAGTGCATCTACTATCTTTTCCTCCACTATGAAATTGCAACTCTATGATTCCCTGCTTGCATGTGGATTGACAATGACATTTTTTATTTGATTATGTAAATACAATTAGCAACCTTAAAATATTGTAGTTGCATCATCTTATGGTTTGGTCAATTTTTGTGTCAAGGCTTAGAGCATTCTTGCCTTTTAAGACTTGATTGGAGTTTGATTTATGTTTGCATATAGCTGAAATAGAACTATGTTTGATATTCTTGAAGTTATATTCAGATGAGTACCCCATCTGGGCTATAAGGGCATGGTTGTGAATGCTTTGCTTATTTAACTGGAGTAGTTTTCAGATGTTAGTGTGAAACTTGACTTTTTAATTTATTTTTCTTTTTGTCATCTGTCAAGTGTTGCATTACTTATTTTATCATTTCCTTGCAGCTCTTGTCTCAAGGCAGTTTGTGGACATGTCTCGCATTAGAGTTGAAGGCCTCCTTGCTGCCTTTCCCAAGTTGATAGGCACAGGAAAGCAGCATACATATGTTGAAACTGAAAACGTGCGATATGTCTACCAGCCAATTGAAGCTGTTTTTTTGCTTGTTGTTACAAACAAGCAGAGTAACATTTTGGAAGATCTGGAGACTCTAAGGATGCTTTCTAAGCTGGTATCCTTAATTTGATTTTGGCCCTTGCTCTCAGTTTATAGCTGCCTTGTCCCTAATCACAGAATAGGGGCTTACTTAGAGTTTCAATTTTTCTTTTTCTTTTTGGTTGATTGACAATTCAAAGTTTGTTTTTAAAAAATGAAATGAGTGAAGTTAAGAAGCACACAATAATATCCCCATACCTCCAGGTGTTAACTTACTCCTCATATATCTTGAATAAATGTGTGCTTGCCTCATCAAGTATCCATATTCTCTCTGTCTATGTCTCTGTCTATGTTTTGGCTTCCAATGTGTGATCTAATCATATGTTATTAGACACAGGAATTATATCATGCCTGTACTGCTTTGGTTTCTTCCTTTCATGTGCTGTGCTGCTCTTTCACATTATGAAGATAGAAGTGCCTTGTCTTTCATCTTGCAATTTCTAGTTAGTATATAATTATCTACTTACAATCTGTTCAGTTTGGTTATGTTGTTCCTTGAGAAAAGAAAGGTACCAGAATATGCTTACCCTTTAGATGAGGAGGGAATATGTAGGGCAGCATTTGAGCTGATTTTTGCCTTTGATGAGGTCATCTCGCTTGGGCACAAGGAAAATGTCACTGTTGCACAGGTGAAACAATACTGTGAGATGGAAAGTCATGAAGAGAAATTGCACAAACTGGTGATACAAAGCAAAATCAATGAAACCAAGGATGTTATGAAGCGCAAAGCTGGTGAAATTGATAAAAGCAAGGTGTTCTTCTGTTTTACCTATCTTCTTGGCTCCTTGCCCTGTCTGTCAGTGATGGAGGGCAAACGGTTTTGTGTACTCATGGAGATTCTTCTTACCAATTGTTTGTTTTCCTTTTTCTGCTGCAGATTGAGAAGAATAGGGGTGATAAAGGTGGTTATATGTCTTCTATGGGCTCCAGCAGACTTGAAAGTAACTTCAGCGAGATGAGCATATCTAGCAGCTCTGGTGGTTTTGGTAGTGGTTCAGGGTTTGGATTGCCAAATGACTTGGATTCATACTCGAACAAGCCAAAAGGTTTGTTTTGGTTGGCTAACTCGATCTTGATCTGTATTCTTCTGATTGGATATTATTCTATATGCTGTTTGTTATTTATGTGAGACTAGGCTGGAGCTTGATTGCTCTTGCCAAAACCGTGCTAAGATAAGGGAAATATAGGGAACATGTCATTTGGATGGATCTTGGGTGTCCCATATATTTCCTAATGACTCATTGTTTCTAATGGATGCATCAGAGAAAGCAAGGTTGTGTTCAGTTAAGAAAATGAAGACAGTTTTCATTTATCAAATTTTCTTTAAAAATGTTTTCTTGGAAAACCGTGTTTTCTAATGTGTAAAATTTTTGGAAAACTGTGTGTTTTTTATAAAGGAAAATTGTAGAAAACAGTTTTGGGTTGTTTCCCAAAGTCTAGCTATAAACTAGAAACAAGGTTTTCCAAGTTTTCAAATTGAAAAATACCTACTTTGAACATGTTTCTGTACTCTTTGTTTTCTTTGAAATTTTTTCTAGAAAAGTGCCACAGTTTGCTTGAACTGAACAGTGAACGCACACTCTAAGTGGCTTCCAAAGTGTTAGATTGCATCCAGAATGAAGGTATATGTTATGGGTATTGAATATAAATGACTCTGTGTTCCCATAAAAGCCGGCATGTCTCTACCTTACTGATCAGTCAATCATTTGGCTAAATTTATCACCAAGTTTTACATCTGCACTGTATTGAGTCCGCCTGCATACTTGTTCTTCATCAAATATTGCTACATTTTGTAGTTTTGTACTTCATTTAGTACCTATGAAATGGTGTCCACTCCACTGAACACCTTTTACATTCCTGGCACAATCAGGTCGTGCACCTGCGGCTGCTACTGCTCCACCTAAGGGTGTTGGCATGAAGCTGGGTAAATCACAAAGGACAAACCAATTCTTGGAATCCCTGAAAGCAGAAGGTGAAGTGATTGTTGAGGATGTGGCACCAACTTTAAGCAAGTCGAAGGCTGCTGCTGCACCACTAACGGATCCCGTAACATTGACTGTTGAGGAGAAGCTCAATGTGACACTAAAACGAGATGGAGGACTCAGTAACTTTGATGTTCAAGGAACTTTATCACTTCAGATTCTTGAGGAGAAAGATGCTTATGTCCAAGTTCAGGTACTTCCTGCTGCTTTGTTTCTCAGATACCTGCTATTCTGTTCCTGAAGCCTTTTCAATTCATGTTTTTAACTTTCGTCATGTGTCTTATGTATCTGATCACTTAGCAAGAGCACTGTCTCTATTAAGTAGCATATAATTGCTATTGTCCTGGAGCATCAACCACAAAACTCTTTCAGGCAAAATTAAAGGGATTAAATAATTTATATTGTTCATGCGCTGGTAATTTGATTAAAATTTGTCTTATGTGGCAAGGAAAGTTAAGTTCCAAATATTTCTTCATTGTTAATAGCTAATATATGTGTCCATGTTCTTTTCTATTAACAGTCTGTTCGATATGGGTGGTTCAGGTTGAATCTGGCGGTAATCCTAGTGTTCTGTTTAAAACCCACCCGAACATCAACAAAGAGCTGTTCTCAAATGAAAATGTTTTGGGTCTCAAAGATCCTAACAGGCCTTTCCCAACCGGCCAAGGAGATGGCGTTGGGCTCTTAAAGTGGAGAATGCAGAGCACAGATGAATCTGTCGTTCCATTGACGAGTAAGCATAGCCCCCTGTATAACTTTGTCTGTTACTTAAAAGTTAAGAGACTACTGTATTTGTTATTCCTCAGTATCTGTTCATCTCATTTGCAGTCAACTGTTGGCCTTCCATTTCTGGGAGTGACACCTATGTCAGCATTGAATATGAAGCTTCGTCAATGTTTGATCTACAGAATGTTCTAATCTCAGTGCCCCTCCCTGCACTTAGAGAGGCACCAAATGTAACAGAAATTGAAGGGGAATGGAGGTGAGTGGAAGTGATTGAATGAAATATGTTGTTTTTTTAAAATAAGTGACTGTATGAAGTATATACAGTACAAAGTAGAAGCCTGACTGCTGTGGTCATGCACTTATTTGCTGGATCCCTGACAAGAAATGTCTGTTTATCAGAAAAATGCAATTTTTAGCCTTCAAGTCTCCTTTGTTAAAGAAACTGCAATTACTAGTCCCTTTCCTTGGCATCCTTTTTAGACCATTTATAGAATTCAACTTCTCTTTATGTTGTTGGATTCAGTTCACAAAGGTTGATCATCTCAGCATCTTTCTGTGGCAGGTATGACCCAAGAAATTCTATTTTGGAGTGGTCCATGGTTCTGATAGATAACTCTAACCGCAGGTAATGATTAGCTTAAATCATCTTCCTTTTCTTATAATGGAAATATCAAGTAAAAGAAAGATGAAATCTACTTGGTTCAATTATTATAGTCCTAATCGTTATCTTTATAACATGGCAGTGGGGCATTGGAGTTTGTGGTTCCTGCTGCAGATTCATCAGCTTTCTTTCCTATCTCTGTTCGGTTTACTGCTACAAAGACATTCAGTGATTTAAAGGTTTGAAAATCTTCGCATTTTGTAACAAAATTATCAAACCCCAGCTTATGCGTTGTGTTATTTGTTGGTTTCACCTTATGCTAAATTAAATTTTGATGACCTTGGTGGTATCACTTGTTAAAACCTTTGTTATCTGAATTATAATTCAACGAGACTGTAGTCAGTAGTGGCATAGGTTTCATTTATTTGCTATTACCTTGCCTCAGATGTTGCGCTATTTCTGATTTTCTCCTGACTTTGTTTCATTCACCTTTTTTCCCCCCTCCCATTCCTTATGTCTTTGCGTTCTCTGCAGGTTGTCAATGTCTTGCCACTTAGAGATGGTGCCCCTCCAAAATTTGCCCAGAGAACTCAGCTCGTTACAGAGAACTACCAAGTGGTGTGATGGAATCCCGATTTTTCGCTCCTCTTGTCATGTTTTAGATATTGTCCAGGAGATTTGTGTGTGCACCGTAGCTATTCTAATGGGTGTCTTTATATTCTTGCGCCTTTAGCTTCGACGTTTGTAGGCCAAATGTTGAAAAGAAAAGAAATATAAGGATTGTATCTGAAAATCCGTTCATCGATATGATGAGGAGGATTGCTGGTATAAGGCTTCTAAATGAGTTTCTGCTGCCATAATTGTGGTTTTAGCAGTACTAGCAGAGAATTGTGG
>BSSO01005503.1:0-13051 GCA_030267885.1 Mesembryanthemum crystallinum | reverse complement strand
TACATCTCTTTCTCATCCGGTTTAGATCGTTTAACCACTATATAGCCTAGTGCTTAGCCTAGAGTCCCTGTGGATCGACTTTTTACTACTTCGATAAACCCGTGCACTTGCGGGTCCATCATGTTGGCAGGCGCCCAAGGGACAAGCTCTCTCCTATTTCCTATCATGGAACGCAAGACTGGGAGTTCCTACTAGCTTTTGTAATCATGTCCAAAGAAGCGGGCAATTTGGATACAAGAGGTAAGTAATTTTGATTACCTCTTAACGTAACTTGCATTTTTCAGCTTTAATAGTCAAGCCCATTAGCTGAAATGGGTCAGGAAAACATGACATTGCAGTGCTTTAGCATTAATCAATAAAGTAACAATTACCAAATCCTTTGAAACTATTTGAAATGTTATTTAAGGTGCTCTCAGGTTTTATGAATTCTAGGCTGGCTCATATTTGTCTTTCAGAATAACTTTGAATTAATAGTAAAGTTCATCCATAGTTCATTTTCAGCAGTTGCTTCTCAATGCAATGAAAGAAACTTCAATTGGGTTGTTTTTTAAGGGAACTTGGTTAGAACTTCGCTTAATGAATTCGTATTATGCTACATTTCCTGTATAAGCTATGACCTATTTGTATGATATGGTTTTTGCAAATACCTATGGTTCATAGGCATTCTCTTCTTTTTTTATCTACAAGGTGAACTTCAGTGAATCTTTTATAGGACGGTCTTATGTAGTTTTTCTATAAGACTGCTATAGTTGTCAATTTATAGTCTAAAAGTATTACTTATTTTTTGAAAGGTATTGCTTTCACTGCAAAACCATCTGTTATTATTCGATCAAAAGTTTCATTTTTCAGTTGAAGAATATTAATTGTTGTTCGAAAAGTATGAATCTTGTATAGAATAGTTTGTAAGATCTCCCTATATAAGTTTTTGTGGGTGAACATACTTTTTCATTTTGATCCTCTATATCAAGGGTCAAATTATCCTCTAATTTGGGCATGTTCTCAACTTATTTTAACTAAATAGGACTGAACTAAACTGATTAAAACTTAACTAAACTGAATGAATAGTAATTTGTGAGAGAAAAAGTAAGTTACTGGAATAGACTGAACTGCTCTGAATCTGAACTAAATTGAAACTTGAAGAGAACAAGCTTTATATTTACTCGGTTGTATTATATATAAGTTTCCTTAATTCATTCCTATTCTTTGTGTTTAGGTGGTAAAAGATTTTAGGAGCGATTAAAATCTATGACAAGCAATCAAAAGCCTTGATTGTCAAATCTAAGACAAATGAGCTTTATTATTTGGAGTTATCGCTGTTCTTGATTGACTTTTCCCTGATGGAAGAACATGAATCTTCTAGGCAAAAGGGTATATGAAACTCGAGAAACAAGTTCATATGAGTTATTATATGGGAAGTGAGAAGAGGTCTCAGCCCTTGATTAATCCTTATCCAACGGAAACATTGAGGGTGAAATAAACAAGCACGGTGGCAATCTTGTAAATATTACAATTTTTCTAAAGAACATCTGACAGTGAAGACAAATCCCTCATCTCAGTTCTCACGCTCGACTCTCTCTCATCTCACATCAATGGAGTAAACGCTCGACTCTCTCTCATCTCACATCAATGGAGTAATGAAGCTTGCATTCTCTCTCTATCATGGCAAATCCCTCATATAAATTATCTCTCTAAACTTCAATCTTCTCCATTCATCTAATTCTCTCTATACCACATCGGCTGCTCATAGCTCTAATCAAGGTATTTTAACTAGTAGTTCTCTTAAATTGTTTCTCACTTGATTTTCATCAATTCATATAACAACTTTGTCTATCAATCACATATTTTGGCAATGGACATTCAATTCAATTGAAGTTTTCCATTTATTCCCATTTCAACTTCTTTGATGATCCTAAATTGCTTTGATTTGTATGGTTGCTACTTTGGGTTTCTTTGTTTCACTTGTAAAAATGTGATTTTGTACCCGAGCTGAAAAATTACAATACATAAACATGTAAGTAACTAGATTTAGGTGCATGACTAGAATGAATTAAGAAAAAAAATACATAAGTGAGAGGGAAGAAAGAATAAATAACAAACAAAATCAATTATGTGACTTTTATTATGGTGACTTTATGTGCATCTCATGGTGACTTGACCTAAAATACTTGTTTTATCAAAATATTATGATAAGGAGATCAAAAATAAGAAATGTTATGGTTACTTTACCCTAAACTTATGTGTGTTTGTGATTGCTATGCAACACACTTGTTAATGTTCTTGTGCCTATACTTTTGATAGATACGAACTATTACTTAGATTTCTCATCCACATATATTTGGTGACTTTTTTGGGAACTTTTGGTGACTTTATTCTGAAATTGTGGTGGCTTCTACAATAATTTTTATCAATTGCTTAAACTTCAATAAGTTGATGTAAACATTTGGATGGCTAAAGTTTCGTGTTGGTATAACTTGTAATCTATTTGGTATTAACTTCTTCCTTATACATGTTTTTTCTTGCTTATAGGGCATGAACAAACACAATAGTAGTTTTTCAAGTGTGGCACACAATGAATTAGTGAGTTGGATAACAACGCCTACTTCAAGGCCATTGATTACATCTGGTGGGACACATGAATGGGTTCCAAATATAAATATTGCGTTGAAGCCCACTGTTGGTAGTGTCTTAAACACATTAGGTGAAGGTATACAGTTTTACACTAGATATGCGGCTTCTTCTGGATTTTACACTCTTAAGTCAAATGAATGGAAAGCAGATGATGGTACCGTAACATGAAGTATGTTGTATGCAATAGACAAGGTTTTAGGGAGCCTTGTAAGTTGAATGAAAAGCCACGTGTGACAGAAGCAAATAAGAATGTAACCGAAGCTAGTCAGAATGTCGAGCAAAAGAAAAAAAGAAGGAGAATCACACAAGTAGGTTGTAAGGCAAAAGCCGTGTTTAGGGTATTTGCAGAAGGCAAGTACAAGTTGTTCAACTTCCATGAAGGGCACAGTCATAAACTTTGCAACACTAGTTACTCACAATTTATGACGCAAAACAGGTAAATGACAAGCTTTCAAAAGAAGGTAATTGTTGACAATTCAAGATTGAATATCGGAGCTTCCAAGACTTTTAGAATGTGTAAGGAATATGAATAGTGGATACAATAATATAGGTGCAACAATTAATGATTTCAAAAATTTTGCAAGAAATGTTAAAATTTTTATTGGAGATCATGCTGCACAAATGTTTATCGGCAACTTTAGGAAGCTGAGAAGTATTTCAAATGGATTCTTCTTTGCATATAAGGTGGATGAAAGTGATTGCCTTAGCATAGTATTTTGGGCTGACCCGATTTGTAGGAAGAATTACGCACTATATGGAGACATGGTGCCATATACGACTTTCGGAAGCAACAAGTATAAAATGAGTTTCTCTCCATTTACTGGTGTCGATCACCATAAAAAATCGGTGACATTTGTAGGAGCAATGATCGCAAGATAGGATGTGATGAAATCATTTGTTTGGGTATTTGAGAAATTCTTAGAAGCAATAAAAAATTGTCAACCAATTTGCATAATCACAGATGAAGATCCCGTAATGAAAGTTGCAATACCTAAGGTTTTTACAAAAACCACAAATAGGTTTTGCATGTGGCATATTATGAAAAAGTTGAGTAGCAAGGTCAGCCCTTCCATTTGCACTGATGAATTTCTTGAAATGATTAATAGTTGTGTATGGAACCCTGACTTCGAACCTGCAGAATTTGAAGCAACATGGTCAAAAATAATCCTAGACCATGAATTGGGTGGTAATTAGTGGTTAATAAATAGGTTTCATATTAGGGCTATGTGGATACCAGCGTACTTTAGGGATTTATTCTTGGCAGGCCTCTTGAGAAGTACACAAAGGTCTGAGAATGCAAAAAGTTTTTATGGAAACTTTGTGAGTCCTTTTGCAACTTTGGTTGAGTTTTGGGTGAGGTTTTAAAGTGCAATTGATACACAGAGATATACTCAATCCAAGCTCAATGGCGAGAGTGACAACTCACTCCCTCAATTACATACTCCTCTTCCCTTAGAGAAACATGCTTCTGAGATATACACACACACTCTATTCTACGAATTCCAAGAGGAGTTTAAGTCTGCTTGCTTCAATTGTGGAACTACAAAATTGAGACATAAAGGTGACTTTGCGATCAGTACTATAAGTGAAATTGAAAAGGAGAAGACATTCTAAGTAATGTACAACAACACAAATCATGAAGCCTCATGCTCTTGCAAGCTATTTGAGAGGAAAGATTTGTTGTGTCGACACATCCTGTGGGTTTACAAAGGTAAAGGACTTCAAAAAATTCCTGATCAATATGTGATCAACAGATGGACCAAATATGGATTAAGAAGCCGATCTTTGATCTGGATGGCAATCTTTTAGATGAGTGCACTAAGATGGATGGTAGAAAGAATGCATTGAGTGTGTTATGGTCTGAGATTTACACAACTATGAATGTTATACAGGATAAAGAGTGTGACATAATTTCTCTAATGCATCATTTGCAAGAGTTTAGAAAGACAATTTTAGCTACTGAAAGTGGTGGAAGCCGTCAGACAAAACAACAATAAATAGAGTCTCTTTTGCGGTGTACATCTTCAACTGAAGTCACCATTCAACCTCCTAAAAAATCCATCAACAAAGGAAGTGGCAAAAGGATGCAACCAGCGAAGGAGAAAATCATGGAACAACATCAAAAAAAGCAAAGGCTTTGCCAGAAATATAATCAAATGGCGTATCATGATAGCCGAAATTGTGACAAATGACATGCTTCCTAAGGTAACTACACTCCCTTAGTCTATGTCTCTTATTCTCTTTATGTAAGATTAAAGACAATCGTATTATAATTTAAGATAAAATGAGTTTGTAAATAATCAAATATGGTGACTTATAGATTAATTAAGGTGACTTCAAAGATTAATTAAGGTGACTTTATAGATTAGCTAAGGTGAGTTTTCATATAATGACAATTATCATACTAATATTGGTCGAGCCCCTTATGAAGCATAGTATGGGAGGAAGCGTAGAAGCCCCGTGTGTTGGAATAATATAAGTGGGACATTGGTGTTAGGTCTCGAGATGATTTCAGCCACTATTGAGCAAGTGAAATCTATTCAAGCTAAGATGAGAGCCGCTCAAGATCATTAGAAAAGCTATGCGGATCAAAGGAGACGACTTTTAGAATTTCAAGTTGGGGAGGAAGTTCTTTTAAAAGTGCCATCTATAAAAGGAGTTAAGAGATTTGGACATAAAGGGAAGTTGAGTCCAAAGTATATTGGGCCTTATGAGATTGTTGAGAAGATAAGGGATACGGCATATCGACTACATTATTCCTGGAATTAAAGAAGATTCACGATGTGTTTCATGTATCTCAGCTTCGTCATTATTTACCGGATCCACTCATGTTGTTAGACCTGATGAGATCAAGGTGGAGGAGAATTTGACTTATGAGGAGAGACTTGTGCAGATATTAGATCGTAAGGAATGGAAATTGAGAAACAAAGTATCTCCGTTAGTCAAGGTATACTGGTGAAGTTAATCCATCGAAGAAGCTACATGGGAGCCCGAGGCACATATTCATCAAAAATATCTGCATTTGTTTGAAAAAGGTGAGTAACTCAAATTTTAGGGACGAATCCTCTTTTTAGAGGGGAAGAGTCTAACATATGTTATTTTTAACACCCATTTAGCTCTAATTTAATTTTTTGCTAAACCTAACATAACTAGAATTAATTTTTAATTACTTGTTAGCTAAGAAAAAACTCTAATTATTTATATCATCATCTAATTATCAACTAGACCTAAACTAAACTAGATTAGAACTCAACCTATGACAAACTAAATTATTCTGGGGATCAACTTGATACAATTAGCACTCAACTTACACCCAATTAATGTGAATAGTGCCCCATGCACTCACATAATTACTAATAGTGAGGGAAGGCATGCCATTACTTTTTAGTTTCCTAAAGTGGCAGCCATGTGTTAGCAAATAGAGTTACAAGGGCGGTAAGGCGGTGAGATGGCGTGTGAATTAGGAGGGAAGGATGGTGATGATGATCAAATGAAGGATTCGAGAAAAGCTTACTCTTCTAATTGTCCTAAAGGACACATGTCTACCTAGAGAATAGTAAGCACACCTATACTATCTTACTATGCAACCCTATACTACATACTCAATCTACTTATAACCTCACTCAATCTCTCGACTAACCCCACCACCCATTATTCACTAAACCATTTTACCACTTGAAGACAGATAGAGAGAGAGAGAGAGAGAGACGAAGTCAATTAAGCTCATAGTTTATCAAAACTGAAATCTACATACTTGTCCCAAATCCTAGTACATATAGTGAACTTGATATGCTAGACCATAGCTTGAGTATCTCTAGCCTTGCCTTGAAATACTCTGATGTTTCTTTCATACCAAAATTCTGCTATAAAGGCTATGAAAATAGTCTTCTTCCATCTCTTCTGATCATTCTTCCTATTATAGTGCTCAAGGGACCATTTTGCTTCTCTTTTGAGGCTTCATCTCCTTCTAGTGAGGCCAATCCATGATGCTCCGCCACACATAGTTGCAACAACAGAACACTCAAAATATAAGTGTGATATGGATTCTTCTGCATTACAGCACAATGCCATGCCTGTTAGGTATGATTACCCATCTCCTTCTCATGTTGTCTACAATGGAGAATTTTCCTTTTAAAGCCATCCATACTGTTACTCTATGTCTAGGTATAGCAGTGGATTCCCATATTAGTTTGTGATATCTCCATCTAAGGCGTTTGACTCTCATAATGTCGTAAGCCTTGTTGATGGTAAATTTGCCCCTCTCTAAACTATTTTGAACTGCATCAGTAGCTCTCTCTGTATACCCCCATTCTCTCCACAGTCTCATCTCTAATTTTGAGCACATTTCTCCAAAAAGAAGAGTCATTTTGTTTGGGTTTAGCATCCCATATTGAGGTACCCTGCAGACTACGATGCACCGATACCTATCCCCTATGCAGTACCCCGTACCCGACACGTGTCGGGTACAGATACTAGTCAGATATGGGCTAGATACGCCTGGATACATATCTAATACATATCGGAAAGTATCTTATTTTTATTGAGTTAAATTGGAAAATTGGAAAAAATAAGATACGTGCAGATACTCGCAGATACTCATCGGATACGCCAAATCATCATTTCTTTATTAAATTGATATTTTTAACTAAAAAAAAGAAAAATCCAAACTAATATTAAACGTTGTATCACAGTAATGACATATCAGATGCACATTACCTACCTGAAAACCTAATTTCACTCTCAGCCTCCAACCCAACCACCTACTCTCACTATCTTCATCGAAATTCCATGGCGTGAATACCGTCAAAACAGCTCGCCAGTTCAGTCGACGTGATGGCTACTGCAATGCCTACAGGTTAATGGCTTAATCGAAGTAAGTAACTTCGAGTAGCCGTAAATATAGCCAGTCGTATTGGCCACTAAGTCACCGTGGGTATATCCATTGTTATTTCTTGTGATTGTTGTTCTTAATCTCTATAAATATGAAATTAATTCATCTATTTTGAGTGATTTACATGTCATTTGTTCATTTCTTGTTTATTTAGTTATTTACTTGGATGAAATACAAATGTTTGATATATGATTTTTGAGTATGTGTTTTCTGTTTTGTTGGGATGAATAGGCTATCTTGAATTGTTTGTGAATCTTGTGTGAAATTATGGAACCTGGTGGTAGTGGTTCTATTTCAAGTAATGATGCTGCTACTAATGGTGCTACTAGTAAAGAGATGAAATTGTTTCCTTTGTGGCAATTTGTGAAAAGGGGTGAGAGATCATCTGCTACAGGTGGTGGTAATTGTGTATGAGAATGAATTTTTTGTAAAATAACCAACCAAAGATCATATACTAGAGTTCGAGCTCATTTAATGAAAGAAAAGGGGCGTGGGATTAGTTCATGTACTAAAGTTACAAGCAAAGATCTTGCCATCTTTAGGAAACTAGAGCAAGAAGCTGAAGCCCATAAGCAATCTTATATTGAAAAGAGGCCTTCTTTACCAACTCATACCACCACTTATTCTAATTCTACTCAATCTAGCGCCCCTTCTACAATGCTACCTCTTCCTAATACTTCTAGTAGTATACTATTTGGGATGTGAAAAAAAGAAACTCTAATTCCTCTATTTTTGAAGCTTTTGATATGCAAAATTGTAACCAATTGGATCAGGAGATTTCTAGGATGTTTTATACTGGAGGGTTAGCTTCAACCTTGCTAGAAACCCTTACTATGTGAGTTTATATGCTTTTGCCGCCGAGCATAATCTCGCTTGTTATGTGCCACCTAGTTATAACAAGTTGAGAACTACTTTACTCCAACAAGAAAAAAGAAAATGTTGATAGGTTCTTAGACCCTATTATAGGCACTTGGAGGGAAAAGGGTGTTAGCAAAGCAAGTGATGGTTGGAGTGATCCTCAAAGAAGGCCTTTGATTAATGTTATGATTGCTAGTGAAGCTAGTCCTATGTTTGTGAAAGCTGTTGATTGTTCTGGCGATGTGGAAGATGTGGATTTTATTTCCTCTTTGTTGTCCGAAGTGATTGATGATACTGGGCATCCGAATGTGGTGCAAGTTTTGATTGATAATGCAAGCAATTGTAAGGCTGCAGGGGAGTTGATTCAGGGTACATATCCACATCTATATTGGACACCATGTGTAGTTAATACCCTTAATCTTGCATTGAAAAACATTTGTGCACCCAAAAATATTGCTAGCAATGAATATGTTTATGATAAATGTCATTGGATTGCGGAGATTCACAATGTATGTTCATGAAGAATTACATTAAGAATCATGGAATGAAGCTAGCAATCTTTAATAAATTTGCTCCCTAGAAATTACTTTCGGTGGTCGAAACTCGTTTTGCATCTATTGTGGTCATGTTAAGAGCATGAAGCTTCTCAAGACTGCTCTCCAAGCAATGGTTATTAGTGAAGCATGGTTGACATATAGGGAAGATCATCGTGGGCTAGCTTCAACTACTAGGGAGAAGGTTTTGGATGATTCATGGTGGGACAAGGTTGATTACATTCTTACTCTCACCAAGTTTATTTATGATATGATCAGAGTGTGCGGCACCGATAGAGCATCCCTGCATTTAGTTTATGAGATTTGGGAGAGTATGATTTTTAAAGTGAAGGAGGCCATCTATAAATATGAGTATCAGCAACTAAGTGAGTTTTCTCCCTTCTTTGATGTGGTTTTGACAATTCTTTGTTGCCGTTGGAACAAGGCTAGTACTCCAATTCATTGTTTGGCACATAATTTGAACCCAAGGTAACTTTCAGTTTTCACTAATTTGTTATTTTTCAAGTTCTTCCACTTTTATTCATTTTTGTTACACTTATTTGTTTGTTTTATTCTATGAAGCTATAGTGATGAATGGATTAATGAGATCCCAGCTAGAGTTCCTCCGCACATGGATCATGAGATATCTACCAAAAGAGTGAATTATTTTAGGAGGCTTTTCCCGAATCAAGAGGAAAGAATGAAAGTTACAAATGATTTTGCCATATTCTCCATGAGAAGTTGGCCATTTGCGGATCCGGATGCTATCCTTGGTAGGTACACTATGGATCCTCTTAATTGGTGGGAAACCTTTGGCTCACATGCTCATTTGATCCAAGGCTTGGCATTCAAGTTGTTATGTCAACTTTTTTCCTCCTCTTCTTGTGAAAGGAACTGGAGCACTTACAAATTTATCCATTCATGTACAAGGAACAAGATAACTCCACAACGTGCCCAAGACTTGGTGTATCCACAACAATCTTCGCTTACTTGCTAGGAAAAGACCACAATACAATGTGAAAGAACAAAAATGTGTGATGTAGGTGGAGATGATGATACATTGGAAGATATTGGTTGCCTTGAGATGGCACAATTATCTCTTGATGAGCCGGAGTTAGAAAATGTGATCTTCACGGATGATGGGCTAAATTTCGGGTTGTAAGTTGTAATGTGTGTCCTTAGATGATCAAGACTTTAATTGTTTCCACTTGGCTTTCTAGACTTTAATGTTTTTTTTTATATTTGAGGTGTAAGTTGTACTGTGTTTTTAGATTTGAGTTATGTTATCTAAAATTACTAAACTATGCTTGTTTCTCTAATTTCAGAAAGTGGTGACTTTTGTTTTACTAATGTGTTGTTTTTTTGAAAGCTTTGTTAAATATCTTTTTTTAACAATATAATATTATATTTTTTTGCGGTACTCGTATCTTAGAAAATTTGGATTTGCCATATCCTGTACCCGTATCCGTACCAGTATTAGTATCCGTATATGTACCCGTGCATCCTAGCTTGCAGATGGTATTTCAGGGTCCATTGACTCCAATGAGAGTCCTATTATTCTAAATGCTCCATATCCATTTTACTATGAGTGCTCTATTCCACCCTAGGATTTCCTTAATCTCCACACCCCTTCTTCTATCTTTAGGCTTGCAGAAAGCTTTCCAGCGGATCTAGTTCATCCCCTTCTTTCCAGTTTCTGTACCCTAATAAAATTCTTTACATAACCTTTCTAGTTGTTGAATACCCTTAGGCAACACAAAAATAGCATTCCAATATGCATAAATGCCAAATACTACTAAATTGGGTAGTTGAATCTTACCAGCATGAGATAGGTATTTGTTAGACTAGTTGTTGAGTCTATGTTGTATCTTCATGATCAATGTATTATATTGATGTGTAGTCAATCTAGAGGCAATTCGAGGGACTCCTAGATATCTGAAAGGTAAATCACCCTCCACAAACCCAGTATCTTGTAATATCTGAGCCTTTACTCTCCTTATTACTCCTCCAAAATACACATTAGTCTTTTATGCATTTGGTTTTAAGCCTAAAACATCACCAAAGACTTCTAAACTTTCAGCCACCGCATTGAGAGAGTTTCTATCTGCCCTTGAGAATATGAGAAGATCACTAGCAAATGAGAGTTGACAAAGTTCTACTCAATTGCATTTAGGGTGTGTTGCTCTTCTTATCTCTTCTAGCTACCTTCATCATTCTAGTTAAGTATTCCATCCCCAAAACAAATAGATAATTTAATTATTGATTAGTTGATAACTTAATTTAATTATTAGACTAATAATCAGGATTATTAGACTAATAATCTAGCTAATTTTTAAGTTACAATAATAACTAATGAGATTTGAAAATACGATCCCGCTATATGTCGTCCCCGGGGCGATGGTTAAGCCTTAATATCTAAGGAATCTATAATTAAATTATATACCAAGGAATCTGTAATTAAATTTCATATTGGTATTAGTGAGATTCAACAACAACTACTAGCATAATTAATACTCAATTAATAACAGTGAACAAATTTTCATTTAAAAAAAAGCTGTGGAAAAGTAAACCAAAAGTCATTTTCAATCTCCCAGAAAATTCCACCATGATCACCACCACTTCCAGTACACCACCACCACAAACCATTAATTCCAGTCACCAAACCAACACAAGAAAAAAGAAAAAGACAAATTTTAAGGACACCTCATGTCGTCAGCAGTCCACCATCAACCACCACCCTTCGTCCCCGCACAGCTATCATCCACCACCACCAACCATCACAACTCGCCATTATCCGTAGTCTACACAACACCATTGTAGCACCGACCATCATGATGCGGGAGCAAGGAGAGTAACAACCCGCTATGAAACAGATAGGCAGAATAGAGGTGAACAGGCTGAGAAATAGATGCAGGAAACAGGCACAGTTCCAGCCTACGAGTTACTCAATATTAACGTGCAAGATATTGGTGGGAAATCTTGGTTAGCACGTGATTATGGGGTCAATATACTGATTTTGAAGTTGGGATAATTTTTGGAAAGTGGAAGAAACACGTTTGGGAGAAAACTTGGGCGCCAAGGCAAAACTTTCCTAAATCGCGTTGTTTCCTAATTCCATTAGGAGTTCGTTTGTTTCCATATTTTTGAAGAGTCTTTTATAGCTTTCCTAGTTAATTTAGGAGTCTTTTCATTTCAGTTATAGTAGGGAATAAATATTAGGAAGTTTCCTAATCCTAGTAGGAGTCTTATTCTAGTTTTTTGCCTATAAATATGGCTTGAATATAATCAATTGAGATGTGTGTTTTGATCATTGAATGAGTATTGAGAATTCAGCCAATTGAATTTCTTTTACGTCTTTATACCTGCTGGTTGGTGACGTTTCTTGAGATCTTTATCTCGTTCTTGGTGGCTTAACCTTTAAGAAACTGAGTGGTGATCCTGTTTATCCTGTTACCCATTCTGTTTCGTGAGTAATTCTTTATTTCTTTCGTTTCTTTAAACGCAAAACCCCCCAAAAATAAGTTCTTTTATTTGTTTTCATAGCCCGCTGCTGTTAAAGATTGAATCTTGGTTAGATAATTCACTCGAGTTCTTCAATAGCGTTTAGAATACGCATCATAGTGGTATCAGAGCATAGGTTATTGATTGAGTGAATTGAGTTAATCATGGTGAACGACGTAACAAACAAACAAGAACAGATGGAGAGACAGATTCCAGCACTCGTTGATGTGGTTGCTAATTTTGAGACCATGGTATGCAATGCCTTACCAAGGAGAAATTCTAGGAACAGGCAACCTGAAGGCTCAAATCATGGAAGCGGTGAAAAATATGGAGGCAGCCCACCTCCTAGGCGACATGCACGAGATGATGACAAGAATCTCAAGATTGATATTCCTGACTTTGATGGGATTTTTGATCCTGAGGTTTTGGTAGATTGGTTGAGGAAGGCCGAGCGTGTGTTCGAGTATAAGGAGTATGATGATCGCAAGAAATTCAAGGTAGAAACTTTAAAATTTACAAAGTTTGCTTCTTTATAGTATGATAACTTGCAAGCACAAAGGAGACGTGTAGGGAAAGACAAGATTAATTCTTGGGAGAAGTTGAAGAAGCAACTCAAGAAACGGTTCTTGCTCAACGATTA
>BSSO01005502.1:0-13051 GCA_030267885.1 Mesembryanthemum crystallinum | reverse complement strand
CTAAACACTAAAGTAGATTACCAATTCTATTACAAAATTAACCAATTCTAATAGGCAAAAAATCCACTTCTAATAGGCATGCTTTTTGGTTTCACTCAAGCCTGATTAGATAAGATTATAAACATGAGTGAATTTTTATTTTTTAACGCATGTGTTATGTGATGCAAAATTTCACATTACAGCGAACAAACACATAAAATGAACTCATAAAAAAAAATGTGATAATGATATTACAACAATCAACTTATCACAATTCTAATCCGTGCATCGCACGGGATACAAACTAGCTGAACTTTTAAACTACACCGTTAAGTTTAAATGAACAGATTACGAATGTCATTTATCATTATTTATGGTTATTTTGATACATTAATTATCACAATTGGTTAAGCCAAATGCAATTTGATTGGAACCAGATTGATGAGTGCGATATTTTGGTTTTATTTAGTTGAAACCAAAAATTGTTTGATGGTAATCAGACTATATAATTGTACTTATATTCATCGATTGTGGTGGCCATAGAAGTTCATGAGTAATCTGGATAATAAATTTACCTAGCTCATCAACACATATCAATTTTTTTGATCTTTTTGTGAAATACTACCTCCATCCATTTTAAATGTTGTTAAACCAATTATGGTGCGTATTTTAAGAAACAATTGTAAGAGTTTATTTTTCCATATCTATCTTTAATAGTTTTACATTGTAAGTGGAGTTTGGTTTACGACTTTTATATTAGAAGAAAGGGTTGAGTGGATAATTTTTAATTGTATGTAGTAGATAGTGGAAGGGTAATATGGAGAAGTAAGTGGGTAAAAATTGGTTTGGAAACATTTGAAACGGACAAATATTTATTGGTTTGACAACCTTAGCTTTGAAATGGACAAAGGGAGTATTTAATTTGTTAGATACACTCCTCATTAAAGGAATATGCTAATTAAGGTTGTGTGGGTTTAATTATTGGTAAACAACCTCAAATGAGAGCATTCTACTATGAGTTGACATTTGACAGAGTTGATATTCTTGGTATTCTTGTTGTTACATTAATTGTTGTGACTCAGACAAATTTGGGGTTACATTTGCTATGTTTATGAGATTTCTTTAGTGTTTCATATATTGATCATTATTGGCAACTTGCTAATTGTTTTCGAGCTTACTTGCTGACTGAATTTGTGATTTTTACTTCTATTTTTAAGCTATTGGTACAATAGGAATAAGCAACCTAGTTTGTTAATCATCACAATAATATCAATATCACAACAGGCAGAAATAAGCAGTAAAGGTATGACAGTCTAAATATGTCATCCAAGAACTGAAGAAGAAAAGATCACTAGATGACAGTCATGGCACAGGATGAATGCGCCAATGACCCAATTTAAAATAAGGATGTTTTCTTCAAATATTTCACCATGCCCAACGCTAATCAATAGCCAGATAACTAATAATAAGTCCCTACTCGCTTAGTTTCTTAACCATTAGAGACTTGAGTGTGTTTATTTCCCCTTATTGAATTCAATTTTTTTTTTTTTTTTTTTAATAAGAAAGAGGACAATAAGATAGATTACGGCGCAAATACATTAGTTTATGGTGAAGGACACCGTTACAATCATCAGCAAAAGCCTTAATACAGGAGTCTAGAACTTCATCAAAATAAGTTACATCAGTGTAGTCATTTGTCGTCATCCTTGCATGCTTTGCTAGTGCATTTGCCAGCTCATTTACTTCTCTAAAGACATGGCAAATCTTCAGCTGCTCCAAGCTCAAAATCATTTCCCAACAATCCAACAGAATGTTAGATAAAGGTGATTGTCCTTTTGTTTCTTTTGTAAGTAACTGCATAGCTGGCAAACAATCAGATTCAATTATGACATGATTCCAGTTTCTCTCTTTGAGGATCTTTAGAGTTTCCCTGATTGCTAGTAGTTCTATCGTTAAGATGTCCTGATCTCGAATGTTCTTTTGATAACCCATCAACCAGCAATAGTCATCTCCTCTAAGGATACCGGCTATAGAAGCATCTCTTGAAGCATCTTGAAAGGCTGCATCACAATTAAATTTGCACCATCCAGCAGGGGGGACCAAGTGAGAGATTTCTTAACAAAATGCTTTTTAGTAACTAGAGGTTTTTGATGAAAATCCCAACATTTCCAAGCTTTTGCCTTAGTATTCTTGAGCCAAGAGTCCACAGGGGGTGGTGTTTGATTGCCAAAGGTGAGGTCATTTCTCTTTTTCCAAAGGTGCCAGATGAGACAGGAGATGTAAGTGGGCCACGGTAGGTTATTGACACTAGTTTTTGAGGTGAGGAGGCGAGGTTAGAGATGAGCCAATCCTTGAGGGGAGCAATGAAGAAGGTATCAGATATGCCTATAGATTTCCACATGGATCTAGTTTGGTGGCAGTCTCTAAGTATATGGAGTGTATTCTCAGTGCTACCATTGCAGGTGTTGCAGTCAGAGTTTGGCATCATCCCTTTCTGAGTAAGAGTGCAATTATGAGCATGTTTACCAAACCAAGAAATCCAAATGAAGAACTGAATTTTTGAAAGAGTAGTAGCAATTTTTCAGATCCAAGAATGATCATCGTTAATCAAAACATCATTATGATCCTCCTTGACCAAGAACTCATAGGCATGAGATGCATTAAATTTGTTACCCTCGGAAAAAATGCACACAGGAAAACCAGTAGAGGGAACAACATGGAGGGGGATAGTAGAGATGACCTCAAGCACAGAATCAGGTAAAGGAACAGAAAGCACATCAAAATTCCAGTTGCCATTAACAATACATAGATCCACAATGAGGTCCTCCTCTCTAAAATTTAAGGGGCCATAGATGATGGAGTTAGGAGGACCTAATCTAGTCCAATCATGACAACAGAACAGGATATCTTTACCACTACCAATGACCCAGATCTTGTTGCTATCATACAAATCCCAACCTTTCCCAAAATTTTTCCAAATGTGGGATCCATATTTGAATTGAATAGGCTTTTCCCTATTTCCCACATATTTGTTGTTGAGAACTCTGGAGGCTAAGTTATCCAAGTTTTATTCAAGTTTCCAGTTAAGCTTGGCCATGAGGACAGTGTTCATGACTCTATTACTCCTAATACCTAGCCCTCCCATGTGTTTTGGAGTGAAGACCACATTTTTGTTGATTAAGTGCAACTTTTTTTTACTCTCCTTATCACCACAAAGAAAATTTACCACAATCCTATCAAGTTCATCCAACACAGCAACAGGAAGCATTAAGTTGTGCAGGTAGTAGTTAGAGATTGAATTCAAGGTAGAGTTGAACAGGCACACTCTTTCTGTTTTAGAAGGACACCTATATTTCCAGCTAGCCAACTTATTCTTGACCTTCTTAATAATGAAGTCCACTTTGTTCTTCCTAGGTTTGTTAGAAGAGAGAGGAATTCTAAGTAAGTGCCAAGGTCCTTGCTAGCCGTGATATCAAACACATCCTCAGCATAATCAATCATCTCAAGACTAGTATTAGGAGAGAAAAACAACTTACTGTTGTCCTTATCAATTTTCTAGCCAGAAGCAGAGCAAAAGAGCTCAATGGTGTCAAAAATGCAGTCAAAAGTGTTAGGATTAGCCTCTCCAAAGACATGAGGTCATCAGCAAATAACTGGTGAGAAATAGGCACCTTATCCTTTCCAATTTTAAAGGGATTCCAGTTAGAGGAACTAAAAGCATCATGAATCAATCTAGACAACATCTCCATGCATAATATGAAAACATTTGGGGACAGAGGATCACCTTGTCTAATTCCTCTAGAGGGTTTGAACCAATCAGTCATGTTACCATCAATAAGAAAAGACCTAGTACTAGTTGCGATACAATGTATGATAAGTTTGATAGACATATCACCCAAGTTGAAGAAATGAAGATAATTTTTAATAAATTCCACTCCATTCTATAATATGCCTTTTCAAGATCAAATTTAACTGCCAAGTAGCCCACTTGACCCCTAATAAGATGCATAGAGTGAAGGATTTCATTAGCAACCAAAACATTTACATCGGAGCCCCTATCAGCGATGAAACTGTTTTGGTTGGGGGAAATAATATCATGCAAATAGGGTCTGAGTCTAGAAACAAGAATCTTTGTGATGCATTTATATATAGTGTTACACAAACCAATTGGCCTAAATTGCTTAACCATAGTAGGTTTTTCAATTTTGGGAATCGGGCTAATAAGGAATCTGTTAAACTCCTCATAAAAGCAACCCTCTAAGAAAGCTCTCTAAATAACAGGAATCACATTAGGACTAACTTTGTCCCAATTTTGCTAGTAAAACACTGCATGAAGTCCATCTGGACCTAGGGCCTTGTAGGCACCCAAGTCAAAAATGGCCTTCTTAATATCAAAGGGAGAGGGAGCTTTAGTCAGGTGCAACAAAGCAATACCACCATTATACTCATTAAGGCACACAGGAGCAGCAGAAAGCATCTCGGTAGTGAAAAGATTAACATAATAATTCACAATCAAATTAGAGAGGGCCTCAGGGTCAAAGATTTCATTACCAACATCATCACACGGAGAATTAATCTCAGACCTTTTCCTCCTAATTTTAACAAAATTGTGGAAAAAATTAATGTTTCTATCACCCTCTATAATCCAATTACATCTAGGTTTCATCATCCAAAACATCTCTTCTTGGTCAAGGGGATCATTCAGTTCATTAGTCAGCGATTCATTTAATTCATGCAAATGATCAGACAAAGGGAAGTCATACAAACTCTTTTGCACACCATTAATCCTAGCATAGAGAAATTTTTTCCTTTTAAAAAGATCGCCAAACAAATACTTATTCCATGCCTCAACTGCCCTACCAAAATGAGAATTTTTTTGGTTCAAGCAAATCAACAAGTGACAGTCATCATGTACCAATGGGTCAAAGGAAGGCTCCATTAACCACATAGGTTGAAAACAAAAGGGTCATATTCCTTTAGGCACCCTTTTTCTATCAAAATTGAGGAGAATTGGGCAATGATCAAAGGAGAGCCTAGGAAGGTGGGTGACAAGGCAATTAGGAAAAGAATTGATCCAATGGACATGACCCACAACCCTATCAAGTATTTCTAGAATGGGATTGGATTTCTTTTTGTAGGACCATGTGAACTTTTGACCTATGAAACCAAGGTCAATAGGCTGGGAATTTCTTAAACAATCATTAAAAACCTTAATCTGATCTCATTCACTTGATTCCCCCCTAATTTTTCAGAGTGGTTGCACATATCATTGAAATCACCCCTGGCCACCCAAGGTAACACCATATGCTCCGCAATAGAGGTCAGATCATTCCAAAGAGTTTTTCTAACATCAAAAGTGGGAGGTTTTGGAATTTTTTACCTGGATTATGCCGTGGATTACCAGCTTGTTCTCGAGTACCACATCAAAATTCACAAGAGAATTCCATAGTACCGAAACTCTCCCAGTGAAGCCCTCTGGTTCCATGAGCTCCCAGTTCTCAAAAGGTAGTGAATTAAAAATGATTTCGGTGTTTGAGATACTGACCCTAGTCTCAGTAGCAATAAGAACATCAGGGCAGTGGTAGTTAACCAATTCCCTAAAGTTTTTATCGAAGGATGGGCGCTAGGGATACCAATGGATCGGATTCGGATTAGGTGGACCATGATCCGCTTCATCCGCGAAATCCATCAGCTCCATCCGATCCATCCGTGACTCGCAAATCCGCCAATACCAATCCGATCCATCCGTCATCCGCGGATAAACGGATGAATCGGGTGATTAGCGGTTTAGTCGTATATAATTTTATTAAACCTGTAATTATTTTATAATAATACTTAACTTACTAAAGTTATTCCAAACATCATGCATTCTACTAGCGTAAGAGAAGTATATGTGAAAGCTATGTCATAGCCCATATTTGTCTATGTTCATTTACTCATAGAGCATATTCCATTTGAACAGTAAACTGCCATTGGGCAAACTGCCCTTAAATTGTACAAAGCCTCTGTTAATGCTCAATCCCACAAATGGTTAGCAAAGTCTTTCTAGTTCATTAATGTATAATATTGTTAGGCATTTTCCATTTCTTTTTTAGGGTTATTGATAGGCAGTGGACGGTGAGGCCTTAGGTTATATATTTTAATTTATTTTAATTAAATGGATGGCGGATGGATAAACGGATCGGGTAATTGGGTAGAAATGTTTACTCGATCCGCCACCCCGATCCATCCACCATCCGCATAATAATCCATTTATTCGAATCAGGTGGATCGGAAATCCGCGGATCAACGATCCATTTACATCCCTGGTGGACGCGCAATGCCCCGGGCTTTCCAGGCTATGATCGTCATATTATAAAACAAATTTGGTGGGTATTCGAGTCCTACGGAGGCTCTTTCTAGATTTGGGCTCTGAGTGTCCATGAGCAGATTTATGCGAGGCAGATGGAGAAATATCCTTCGAATTTTTATCTTCAGGTTGTGGAAGATTCTCCCATTGTCCCCATATCGCTCCAACATCTTCATGCTGATCTCCAATTCTTTTGCTTTCCCTTCCAAGTTGAAAACTTGGATTGCATTCGATGAGCCCGTTACTGCCCCTCACAGTTTTCCTTCTAAACGGCCAAATTTCTATCCGTAGGGGGAAGCAAGGATCTATGATGGTTTCCAGCTCTAGACGGAAAATGAGGCCCGTTTACTGCCCTCTGAGGTATTGCATGGATCACCAAATAAGGAAGATCTTCAATACTTCCGGGATTCTCTGGATGTCTTCCCGACTCGGTGCTCCTAGGTGAGATTCCTTTCTTGATCTATCATCTTCAGATCCATCCAGGGCTCCTCTTTTGCTAACTTTGGAAGTGCCCACAAGTGGCGCAGTTTCCTCGGTGGTAGAGCTATTGGATTTCCTTGAGGAGGAATCAGAAATTTGCTTGGGATGGGAGGAGCTTCGGTGGGTTTATGAGTGGGTGGGTTGTGAAGGGTAGGAGGATCATCTCTACAAATGTTGCTCTTTGTAGGGGAATCGGGAGATGTTCTGGAAAAATCGGGCAAGGTGGCGGGTTGAGTGGGTGGTGGAAATGGCGGGGGGTAATCGGAATGGGTCGATCAGCTCCACTTGGGGGTGGTTGGAGTGAAGAGGTGCTGAGGGTGACTGGGTTGTTTGTGAGGGTTGGGCGTGGAATCTGACGACGGTTTAGGGACTTTGTGGGTGAGAATAGTTAAAGGTGGGCTTGAAATGGGTTGGGTCAATGTGATTCCAAGTTGGTTTGGGGAGGGACTTGGTCGAAATGATTGGGTTGAGTCCAGAGGAGTAGATGGGCCCACATGTTGGACAGGGGTGGACTCCATGTTCAGAGTAGCCGTATTGGACTCACTAGCAACAGAGACTACTAGACCCATAACTGGGTCAGTTGAGGTAGTCGATTCTTTTTCCGTTTCCAAACAAATAAATTTATTTGTCTGATTAAATCTCTTTAGCGCCTTTTCCTGCCATCTTACTTTAGATCTACCCCTGTCTCTACTTTTGGAGGCTTTGTTTGCAAAATTTCCATTCTTGGCATTCTTTCTCTGGACCAATTGCCAGTCGTCACCATCACCTGTTTGAGGGTGTCCTTGCCTGTAACCTTTGACCCTTGTCTCATACAGTTCGCCAAAGCCCTAGAGTCAACGTTATTATTCCAATTGCGTCTCGCGGTGGAGTGGCCTAAAGTAGCGCAAAACAATAACTCAGAAATTCAGGAATTTCAATGGCTTGCCGGATTTTTCCGATATTAATCGAGGTTGGGGGATCTTTTGCAATGTCTATCTGGACACAAATTCTTACAAATCTTACTGAAGTCCTCTCAAGGGTGTTCATATCAACTTTAATTAATTTCCCAAGGCAGTTTTCAATTTTTATGAGGATATCCACTATGTAAAATTCAATTGGGAGTTCTGGAAGATTAATCCATACCGAAGCTCTATCAATACGGGCCTTAGATGGTTGAAAACCTACCTCCCAAAGACGTATATAAACTGAGAAGCCATTCACAAACCAAGGTCCATCCAATATAACCTTCTAAAATTCATGGGCATTATTGAATTTATCTATAGAGAATCCTTTACCCAGAGATATAAACCCAAAAGAGTCCAAGAGAGCCCAAGAAGCTTTGAGTTTCGCCTTCAGAAAATCCATAGCAAAAGATTTCCCTATTACCTTGCAAATAATGGATTGGAGCCAAGGTTGGCTTTGGTGGGTTGGGAGTGTTGGTTTTCAGGAGGTGGGGGAGTTGAGGTAGAGGTGAAGCAGCATGGGGAAGGTTAACCAGAGCAAGATTGACCCAGGAAAGGCCTGAGGAAGACGTGCCGGAGGAAAAGGATGCGAGGAGTTTTGAGCGGGAGGAATTAGGGTAGAGGGGGTGGGTCGAGAAGGGTGGGAAGAGGAACAGGCCAGGGGGTTTAAAGGTCTGGAGGCCATCCGGACTGGGTCGAAAGGAGGGGGGTCCAGGAAGGAGAGGGGGAGAACCACTACCATCTAGAACTAGGGCTGAGGAACCGTTGGCTTCACCGAGGGGAGGGGATCGGTGGCAAGCACCATGGGAGGGGGGGTCTCTCGTATCACTCAACACTTTCTCTCTCTACATTCTCTCTCTATTGTTGTTTCTGTATTTACTTCCATTGAATTCCATTTTAAATTGTTCAGTTTAGTTAAGTTCAGATCGTTTAGTTTAGTTTAGTTCAATTCAAGTCGCTCATTTCAATTCAGTTCAGTTCAAGCCATTCAGTGCAATGAAGTTCCCGCAACTTACTTTTTCTCTCACAGATTAATATTTATTCAGTTTAGTTCAATTCGTTCCGTTCAGTGAAAATACTTTAAAACGAACTGAACACACCCTTTGGGACATATATGTGATATAAGGGCTGCAAAAGTCCAAGTCCGCATACCATCAATAGGGTCTAGTAACTCTTTGGTAAAATTCATTAGTAGAGGCCCAAATGAGGAAGGCCCAATAACCCTTCCTATAAATACATCATGACCTCTTAGAATAAAAGGTTACTTCTGTCAACCCTCATCAGAAGTTTGAAGTCCTTAACCCCAGAAGACATATTTGTGTCTTGTAGCCGAACACATGAGCATACGCATTTAGCCCTATGACCTCTTAGAATAAAAGGTTACTTCTGTCAACCCTCATCAGAAGTTTGAAGTCCTTAACCCCCGAAGACATATTTGTGTCTTGTAGCCGAACACATGAGCATACGCAATTAGCCATTGAGGACTATAGAGCAATACATCCCCTCGGAACACACACATTTTAATGTTTTGACCATTATCACGGGGCAACAACATGTTGATCTTTACTCGCTTTATCACCCATTGCAACTGAACCCCACACTATCCAATTCAGTGACTCTTCTATCTTTTTGTCTTTCTCTAAAGAACTATTCTAAGAATTTTTTAAAATCAAATTCACTTAATAAAATATAATTTGAACAGAGGAAAAGATACGATGAGGGTCAAAGGACATAAAAAAAAAAAAAAAGGATGCAAATTCATGTGACAGGATCTGAGCTGGAGAATAGGCTAATGTCCACAATTATCAATTCATTAAAGGGCTATTTTTTATTTTTTTTTTTACCTTCAAATGTTTGTTGTTATCGGAGGGACGGGTCAGATTGTAAAAAGTAAGAGAAGCGGATGTGAAATTATTTGACTTTGGACCAGAAGATGAAGCAGAAAAATTGTTGTCTTATAGAAAGGTAGGTGGTGTCTTAGAAAAAAAATTGGTTGTTTTGAAAAACAAATTTCAAGACAGAGGAAGAGAGAGACGAAGGGATTAGAGTCATTCATAGGTTTTTTTTCCCAAATATATAAATCAGGAAAGGATAAGAAAGAAGATTGACTGGGTGGGGCTTTGTTGGATATACAGGAATGGTGTTGGGAGAGACGTATCATAGGCGAGAGAAAAAAATGAGAGAATGAGAAATACTTTTGCAAATTCTTATGTACACCCATCTAATAGTTAGACCGGTATTCGAAATCAAAAGTTATGTATAAACCTATAAAAATAATACATAAATCGTTTATAGTAATCAATAAATTATTCAAAGTAATCATTCATTTTGTTTATATCGATTCATAATACTCTCAAAATAACCCCTTACTTGTTTAAAGTAATTCTTAAATTTCTTAAAGTCATCTATAATACTCAAAGTAACCCCTAAATTATTATTAGTAACCCTTAAACTTCTTAAAGTGATCTCTATTTTAATTCGTCTAATGGTTAGACGGGTGTATAGGAGCATTACTCAAATATTTTAATAATAAGTTATTGATTGTTTTGAACAATTATTATCTCCATTCATTTGTAGAAATTAAATGAAGAAAACGTAATAAACTTTTTCAGTTACCACTTGTATTGTATTTATTGGTAGCATAAAGTAACTAACTTTATACTGAGTGTGAACAGGATCTTTTTATAACAGTGAACTAGTCGGGGAGTCCATGCGATGCACCGATTTTGAACTTTTTTCTTTACTATTTTTCACTTATGTATTGAGTTTAGTTAACGACGTTATATATAGTTAATGTAGATAATTCAAAAGACGATTCTATACTTGAATTTACTTATTGAAATATGAAAGTAATAACCTTAGACACATCCAAATACATAACATTCAATATAATTATTAATAATAAAAACTTAATACAATAATAGTAAGAAAAATAGCAAACTTGCAATTCATATTCTATATCTATCTAAACACAAACACCTCCCCCTCCCCAGTGTCACGTGTCACTTCTTAAAAATTTGCTGACGTGTAGTTATACCTAGCGAATAAAATCAAATAAAATAAAAATCAAGAATACCATTAACTAAGGTTACCTGATAACTGCTAATAAATAGCTTTCATGTAATAATTATTAGTGACTAAGGTCGCTTAATTGTTGTACTAAATGCTAACTAATCTCCAAAACATGATAATTGCCATTTAAAGTATGTGATCATCTTTTTAGTTTCCAAATGTTGTGCATCCTAGAAAAAATTTAGTTCCTAATTTACACTTTACATTATACCATCTTTTTACAACCTTTTTTTTTTTTTGATAAAATCCTTATATTCCAAATATGTATAGGCCGGTCTAACTCAATACAAAAACATGAACCAATCAAAACGGTAAATTTTTACCTCCATTAGACATTTTAGGGAGGCCTATACTTATACTCAAAATATTATTTGAAACCCATTATTACAAGCTAGGCGGCAGCATATCAATGTAAAGGATTATTTAGCTCCACATTATTATTTATAGATTTTATTTGGAGACTCTGTATATTGATGTTCGATGTGGTACAACACTCAATTTTTATTTTATACTAAAAACAATTGCCCCCCCCCCCCCTCCCGGTCTCTCTATGCATTAGTAAGGCACTTTTAGTGATTTATATTTAAGAAATAAATGGTTAGAGATGAGCAGATTGTCCGATTCGCATCCCATCCGATTTTAATCCGAAGTGCGGCTATCCGATCTGGGTTTTTCGATCGGATGCGGATTTTTTTTTTTTTCAAAAATTCGGATCGGAATATTTGACAACCGAATATCCGATATCCGATCTGAATTTATATATTAAAAGAAAACATAAATTGACTTATAAATATAAGATTAAAACAGTAGTAGTAGCACTAGTAGTACTATCAGCCTACATTTTGAATGTCTTGTATACTCTACACAGCCACACTTCCTATCTCTCGCTCACTTTGTTTATTCGATTTTTCTAACCTATGCCCACTGGGTATAGGATAAATAGTAAAGATCCCATTTCAACTACAAACTATAGCATAATAATATCTTAGTAATGAATATATCATTTCCTTATTTTACTCCATAATCTTCTCATCATCTCCATTTTATCTCACTTTCCTTTATCTCTCCTCATTAATCCATTGCCTATTTACTATCTCTCTTATTTTACTCATCCTCTACCACCATCTCTGTAAATTCAATTATCAGATTGCCACCGTTTGAGATCAATTGCCACCATTTTTAAAACTCTACCACCCTTCTCGGTCAGATCTGGTTCTCCATTGATACATTCCCTTTTTTCTCTCTATCATCTCTCTCATTGCATGCCCATATATAACCCAATTTAGGGTTTAGGTTTTGAGATCCCGACACCGCTTGGCGAAACCGCCGGGAACTCGAAACCTAAACCCTAAACCCCAAATTTTTAATTTTTTTCGGTTCTCAAGGTTCACCCTTCCCCTTATAGGGTATAGTTTGATTCATTGACGGAGTGACATATGTGGTGGCGGTGGTAGTCACAAATGCGATTTTAATAGTGGTGGTAGTTGTGGTAGAGGCGACGACGACGATGGTGGTGATGGTGTTGTAAGGGAAGAGCCATGGTGTAATTAATTAATTAATTTTATTTTAATTTTGAAATTTGCAGATGGTAATTAATGAGAAAGTAATTTATTTATTTATTTTGCAAAGGAATCTTTCATTATAACCTTAAATTGGGTTATATTTGGGCATGTAATGAGAGAGATGATATAGAGAAAAAAGGGAATGTATCAATGGAGAACCAAATCGGACCGAGAAGGGTGGTAGAGCTTCTCCATTTCTGACCGAGAAGGGTGGTAGAGCTTTAAAAATGGTGGCAATTGATCTCAAACGGCGGCAATCTGGTAATTGAAGTTACAGAGATGGTGGTAGAGGATGTGTAAAATAAGAGAGATAGTAAATAGGCAATGGATTAATGAGGACAGAGAAAGGAAAGTGAGATAAAATGGAGATGTTGAGAAGATTATGGAGTAAAATAAGGAAATAATATATTTATTACCAAAATATTATTATGCTATAATTTGTAATTGAAACGGAATCTTTACTATTTATCGATGCCCAGTGGGCATAGGGTAGCCAATTCATGAGTTTTGATGACCAAATTTTGTTTCCCATTTTTACCGTCACCCATTAAACACTTTCTCAATGATCATTAAGGATAAATTTGTAATGTGTTAATAGACCTCATCATTAGCCCACAGAAAAAAAAAATTAAATAAACAAAAAATTGCATTTGTGAGACGTGGGAGTT
>BSSO01005501.1:0-13052 GCA_030267885.1 Mesembryanthemum crystallinum | reverse complement strand
ATGAAGTGGAAGTTGCACTGGTTGTAAATAGCACTAAATTTGGTGATATTTTCAATTACCCAAAAAGAAAGTTGTGGCACTGAACCCTATAAATTGTGATGCTATTTTCAAGATTTTGCATCATATTTTAACACTGTCGCAAGCGGGAGGTGTCGGGCATGATTGTTATGTGTTCAACTATGATGCATATTTTGACACACTCACATGGGTGGACGTAGAGCAGTTAGGGTGGAAAAGCACACTTATACTGCAGAATCTTAGGCCTTTTCCTGACATTTTAAGTCATCTGTTCTTCAATCTCATATCAAATGTGAAATTGACATCCATGGTCAGACATTTTAGCATCCAATTTGCATGAAATTTTGATGCTATTTTTTAAATCCGTCTTCAGCTTTGTTTTTAAAAATAAATAAGTAAAATGAATTCTTCAAAACTTTATGTTGCTCTTTTTGGTTGCTGATGGAAAACGAGGCATCATTCCATTCTTTTTCCTGATTTTTTATCTTTTTCGGCTTAATATTGCAGCAAAGCTTTATCTGCCTAAAGTCAATAGATCAAGCGGGGCTGTGATAGATATGTGGATCAAGGTAAGTTCTTTAACTAAGTTTCCTGAATTATGTTCATAGTCATGAATGTCAAATATGTCTACTGTACAAGCACCCAGTGTCCCAGTTGCATAGATTGTGCCTGTCATGACCTACTAACTTTTGTCAGGCGAAAGAGCTAGAAGCAAATACGGAGTATTACATTGAGCTCTTAGCCAAAGGCATCGGCAAATCAAAGGAAGAAATCGCTAAAGATGTTCAACGCCCCAAATACTTCCAGGCACAGGAAGCCATTGAATATGGTATTGCAGACAAGATAATCGACTCAAGGGACGCTACATTTGAGAAACGGGTAAGTCTTAGAACTAGAGTTGTTCATGGGCGGGATGGCTCATTAGGCCTGATCCATTCGACCTTGAAAAAGGACGGACATGGATAGGGTCCAGTGAATTTATAAATCTGTTAGACCAGTCTAAGCACACTTGTCGGCTGGATCCATGTCTGGCCTAGACCCCCTTTTGAACAGCTCTACTTGGAACATTTGAGCATGTCATCTGTTTCTACCCCCTTATACTGACTGATTTTTCTATTGGCCAGAATTACGATGACATGCTTGCCCAATCAAAGGCCATGAGAAGGTCAGCGGGACCCGGACAAGCAGCTCCAGCTTCGTCGGGTTTTAGATGATCATTGGGAATACAAGCATTCCACACGTGTAGTGAGCATTGGCATGTCGTGCTCTGGTTGAACTCTTGCTATAAAGAATTTACTGTACGGCCTCTCAAGTTGCTTAGTGCTCGTTTTGTAGTATATACAGGGAAGAAAAAGGAATTAAAACGCTAACATCAGTTATGGGATATGCGTTGTAATGATACTCTGGACTCTAAGAGCAAGTTAAATGTATACCATTGGTTTTCACGCATCAACTTGTTCATTACTGTACGTAAGCAATTTGTATTCATTTTGCGGAAATGGGTTTTGATTCGGTTTACTTTTGTTATCCTTTTCTCTGAGTAAGAGGGTTTTCTTTTTTCTCTCTCTCTTCCCTCTTCTGGAAGAATAGAAAATTCGGACTACTAGAGTTTTTTTTTCTTTNCCCCCCCCCCCCCCCCCCCCCCCCCCCCCCCCCCCCCCCCCCCCCCCCCCCCCCCCCCCCCCCCCCCCCCCCCCCCACAACTACTTTAGTGTTGAGAGAGCGTGAGTAGAGCTTGGTTCAAGATAATGGGTCAAACCACTACAAATTCATCAAAATTCTTTGTTCGTATCTGTCCTATTTCAGGGTCGGATGTGCTGAGTCTATTAGGTTGTCTTGCCTATGAATCATTTTTTTTTTTTTAGGGCAAGATCTGTTTAAATCGTTAAATGGAAACTAAACATGTCCAGTATCAACCCCGAAATGTTAGAAAAGCAGAGGTAGCATTTGAGGTAAAGCGGCTTCTTTAGTAGTAGAATTTAAGTACAACTATCACTTAGGAACACAAACATCTCCTTGAGAGGTGATGCCTCAATGGAAATAGTAGATAGGTCTCTCTCAACAAGGGAGGCTGCGCAAAGTCAGATGCATGTCAAGTTGTAGCGTCACAAACTAAGGCAGAGCAAGCAACAAAAACTGTCGACAAGAAATTGGTCTTGTTTGGCCAGCAATTGATAGCTGATGGTTGTAGTTGGTTCGATTAGCTAGTTACTATCAGCTTGTTATGTTAGCTGGTTTTGCTAGCATGTAGCATTAGCTGATCGTAAAAGATGTACAATAAGGTTAGGAGGTTATTAGTAATTGGTAAGATCTGAAATAACCAACAAGGACATGAGGTTAATTTAATTTGTAAATGCATATGAAAGTAATAAAGTCTAAATATTGTCCAAATTGTCAATATGCACTAATTTTAAGAACAAGCTGAGTGAAAAAGCCTGGTAGTAGCTTGTTCAAGATTGAATTGTTGCTCCAAAAAGTTAGCCTACAAGCCGACTCCAAACACTATTTATAGGCTAATTGAATTGTTTAATGGTCAACTAATCTAAACAGTCTAACAAGTTGCCAAAAAGCTAACTACTAAACAAGAACATCGTGGTGCATTTCAAAATTGTGACAAGAGTGGGAAAGGTAGCTTATAGTTTGACATAGCACTAATCATGCTCAAAGACTTATCTACTTTCATGTTTTACATTTCAACCGGCACGTAGGGCATCATCTTGTGCAAGATACAATACTTCATTGTGATGAAAAATGACGGCTACTATAAAAGTTATTTCTTGTACATGCCAAAAGAAAGAGTTCGTCAATCCTCTTTTAAAATCATTAATATAAAGATTCCATTTAGTAAACTATTTAATGATATCCAAAAATACCTATTTCAAATAATATAATACTCATATCACGGTTGACTAAAAATTAATACCCAAATTATCGTCCACGTCATCACTTGTAGACGGCGTCTTTAACGGCGAAAAAACGTCATCAGCAGTGGCGTTTATGCATAACTAAAACGCCATTTATTGGGACGTTTCTTTGCAACTAAAACGCCACGGCAGATGGCGTTTCTCTGTTGCTAAAATGCATTCACGCCATAGCTACCCATTCACTGCTTAGCTGCTGGATTTCTCCACCAGACCAAATTACTCTGCTACTCCCTCATGCTACTCTGCTCACCTCCATGAGCTTCATCTAACACAGTAATTTCCTCATAAATCCACAAAATACGCCATTGACCATGATTTCTCAACTCCATTTTTCTAATTGTTGCAATTGGGGCAGTCTCACGGTTCATCTATGTTTGAAAAATATTGCTGTTGGTGTTAAATTATTTACTAACCTATTTGGAGAATGGATAAAGGAGAAACGACATGGGCTTTGGTGAGATTGATGAATGAGGAGAGAGAAAAAGAGAGATAAGTGCATTGAGTATTGTTGATGATATTTGATGAGGATGGTGATGGAGTACTGATCTGATGCATAGCACTCAACTTCCCCCAAATTTCTTCCTCTGTGTGAATTAATCTCAAATGGGTTCTTCCATTGAAGAGTTTGTTGGAGCAAGGAAAAGCCATGTCTGGAACAAAAACGCCACGGCAGATGGCGTTTCTATTAAAAAGAAACGCCAGGGCCCATGGCGTCTTTCAGGTCGTCACGGCCCATCCATTCTTCGTGACGTGGACGGCAGATTGGGTATTATGTTTTTGTAGACTATAATTTGGGTATTACTCCCTGCGACTCACAATCTCCTACCCATTTGCTATTTTGGGTTAACTCACAATCTCCTCCCCATTTCTATTTTTGGACTATTTTTTACTCAAAAGTTCCAAGCTTACCCTTTCCATAGTTAACATATGATTTTTGTTTATATTTTGGTGAAATTAATTGCATAAACTGAAATTTAATAAATTGAACCAAAATGGGCCTAATAAGTGCGCTAAACTAAATAAACCATCTCAGTACCCAATTTTAGAAAATTACCCTAATAAGTGGGCCTAAACTTAGTTAAACATATAACCCAACTGGAGTATTTTATTAATAAGCCGTACAATTGGAAATCACACCATTATCTATCATTCACGATAGGATAATAATATGTTTATGGTTCGAGGCTAGAAATGGTGCGCATACGAAGGGAAACTTTCCAAAATTTTCACTATAGAATAAAATTTTCACTATAGAATCACTACACAATCCCAAATTTCTTTTGATGATCAACACAATCCTAGAAAGTTTGTATTGTCAATTTGTCACAGCTGAAGTATGGGTGAGAACTAATTTCTTAGGATTTTAGGAATATGACGAAATAGACGGAAAGTGAATCCTTTCAACTTGTACCAATCTGTCCTCCCTCTTCAACCAAAAGCCCCAGCTTTCAAATTAACCAAGCCAGATCACCATCAATTCTGGCTCTCAAGTCCAAAGAGGTTTAACCTTTCGATTACGAACCCTCAAGTCAAAATTATGAACATATGATTCAGAAACCAGACACTCGATTCTTTAATCACAGCATGAATGTTTTAACAATCAGAATGAAGAGGCACCTGACTTCTAGCATGACAGTACAACAGTTCAAATGCAAGGCACTGGACTTGATTCTGCATATCAGTTTTTACATCTTGTTCATGTACGCTTCTTCAAGGATCAAGAAGCCTAGCAGTGTAAACTCAAACCTAGAAAGAAAATACTACAATAGGTCAAGCGAAGCAGCTCAACTCATTCAGGCAGGAGGATTAGCATAAACTTTAGGCTTTGGCTTGACTTCAACTTCGTTCACACTGCGGACAAATATTGAATCGGGTTCATGACTGCAAGAATAGACGAGGAACAATGCGTTAATTAAAAGAAAAAGCAGAAGAGGAATCAAAGAAGATATTTGAAGATCGTCTTACGGTTTCTCCCCTTCCTCGTAAGTGTAACTGGAAGCAACGGCCAAGAGACGACCATCTCTACTAAACGATAATGCTGCAATGCTTGAAGGGTACTTCGTATACTGAGGTACAAAATGAATTTAATTTCAAAATGTTAGTTCTCTAGAAAATGAGTTCTGATGTCAAACACTTGATGACCAGGTTTACCTGATAGAGCCTCTTTTTGTTGTTTCCATCCCACACATTAACAATCCCATCACAACCTCCAGTTGCAAATGTTCCATAACTGTAAAGCACATCGTTGGGCATCAAGAGATGTAAAAAAATCCACAAAGAATCAAACTATCTTTCCTAAAGAATCACCGCTTACTAAGATGGTTATTTGCCACATCAGACCATAGCTCTGTTCAAATTATTCATTTTAGCCCAACATGTATGGATACAGATGTGGACATTTTGTATCGTGCCAAGTAGAAGAGGAATTCCCTAAATAGCAAGGTCCAACCTAACCCACCCATACCCTATCATCGTTCTTGAGTCTAAGCAACAAAGGACCAGATAGTAATATATGTAACTGTCAATGACATTAGACATGTGATACCGTTAGTAGTCTGATGATATAAATGAAAACGGAGTATTGCAACAAATTGCTGATGATACTAGATTAGTACTTCAGCCATTAGATCCATATTGCAAACCATACCAGTGGAAGGAAAGTAGGAGACTAATGTGTACTGCTATGTATTCATAATCTGAACAGTTCAACTACAACAAACCTCTCCTTCTCCTCTCCCTTTAAATAGTAACATCAAAAAGAAATTGAACACCAAAAATTTCCTTTAGCCAATAATCATAAAGAATGGCATGTAGAGTACATTCTTTTGACATGATGTGGAGTTTTTAGAGTTGGTTGCTTTTGGTAAAGAGACTTGAGTTTAGAAAATATTCTGCTGGAGAATGCTTTGAGACCTCAACTCAAGTATTCGTTAGATTTCCAAACTGTTGCCATAATGGCTTATGCCTTATTTGGAAGAGACATGAGTCCAACATCTACTGATTAAGATTTACCTTTCGGCTTTGATTCTGCCTTTCCACTATCATTACCATCTCCATTTCAGGATTCTTAACTTTAAAAGATATACCAACTTCCAAAGTCGAGTAGATTTCAACCTTAATCTGTCAATTGTCCCACGATAAACTACCTTCTCTTGCATATTTACCAGGTGCGTTCTTTGGTTCTTGGCCCTAATTGCCCCATTCTCCATTTGAAAGTATTATAGGCGTAAGTGTAAAAGTATCTTACATTTATATTTTTAGATTCCCGAGTTAGACAAAACAAATTGTTATAATTTACATATATACTCTGGCACTCTGCAATGCTCTAAACCTTTTTACAAATCCATATTTGTGGTCTATCATTTCAATTTCAAATCAAACAAGTGCTCTTCTTTCAGTCATTGAACCCAAAATAAAAAGTCCATTCTTAAATGCAAAAGGAAGTTCTTACATTCTCTTCAATAGGAGATTTTCAAAGCACCAAAACATATAAAGAACTTACATTGGATGGAAGGCAATGGCATTTACAGGGTAAACAATATCTCTCCCAGCTTCTGACTTCCGATGACATTTGAAAGCATATCTGCAAAGCTTACAATCACCAGTTACAGAGATGCCACAGACACAACTTGATAATGCATACAATAGGAAGAGAATACTCCAAAATGAAAATAGAACCATACAACTTTAAAATGGCCCACAACACTATTGTTTAGAAAATCTCGATATATGCAACTACACTTCCAGACAAACTTATTTCCAGAGAGTTTGGAGCAAAAGCACTTCATAATCAAGGCAAATTGAACATAAGTCACCATGAACAATGGGAAGGAAGAAAGCATGCAATGGGATCACACAAACAACTGCTGAACAGTAAAACTCACTTCTTTGATTGACCAGCTTCAGACAGATCAAAAAATTCCATTGCTACACGACCTTCAACAGAACTGAGAGCATAACCTGCCACGAGGAAAACATGAAATGAGGTAGTCATTGTACAATACATTATGGAAGACTAACCTTAATTTTTGCTGCAAGGATATTTACTTGAAAGTCTTAGTTCATATAGCTAGTGATTCCATGTACTTTATTAAAAATTATATGAAAAAAGGCTAACCATTAACTCTTTTAGGTTTCCTTCAAGCCATTCTACACTCAACAGAAAGAGGACCACCCTGACCATAAGCATCTAGCCATCTACCTTTTGTTGATAATGTGATGCCATCTAAATTTGATGGGTCAGGAGAAATTCTACCTTTACTAGCTGTAACACTTATTTGATCAATAAAAAAAAATTAAAACAAGGGATTGTTTGGCATCATCAACATTTAACGATTAGCCACTCTTAAACATCAAAACCATCTCTTTTAGAAATCTCAAGAACAAGTCTTTCACTGAAGCCATTGCAAAATGAATCTACAAGTGACACAAATATAGATATACTTTTCATGTGCATACCTGTTCCATTGGGGTAGCAACGCACACATCTAGTTTGATATTTCAAAGAAGACTCCCTCCTTTGTTCAGGTTGAGACATATTCCGCAAATCATAGACATTTACATGCCTTCCTGCAGTTGCTACTACTAATCTATGACCAACCAGAGACATGGAATATACACGCTCAGGTTGACCATATGTTCCAACAAGAGTGCGCTCCTGCCCGCTTGCGCCTCTGGGATCCCAACACTTCAGTGTTTTGTCCCAACTACCAGTGATCACTTGCCCTAAAATAAACGAAAGCCAGTCAAAACTAAAAGCAAAATCTTTCAGTAAAAGAGGCAAAATAATTGGCAAATAAAAAACCACAAACAATTTTCATCACAATCAATATATAAATTCTAACTTCATAAATATATAATTCAAACTTCTTACAATATCTGTACACAGCTTACATGAGTATGAACATGATGAGCAAAATGAATATGTAACCACTCCATGATAAGACTCTGGCACTTAACAATTTAAAGCCAAGTTTATCCAATTCCAACAATAAAGTCAACTGCCATCACAGGTTAGGCATCTTATTTTGAGAGCATCAATAGCTAAAAAACACAGAAGAAAAATACAGCAACCCACCTTTTCTGTATATCTATATTTGAAATTTTAGACCAGCATGAAGCTTCTCAGCCAGGAGAAGACTAATTCTACCATTCAAGGGACTAGTCAAGCTAGGGCTAGGTAGCGCAGTGGTGCACCTCCCACTTGTCCCCAGGAAAGACCTTCTCACTTCCCTCAAAAAGAGGATTCCTTGGTATTTTACAAGAAAAATTACAAGGCGCTAATAGATTTAAGCAACAGTCTGCCTCAGGTCTTTTGTTACCATAAGGAAACTGGCCAACAAGATTTCAGAAAGCATAAAGGATCAACATCTAACAATATTTGTCATTCCCCCCGCCCCTATCTTTAGAATGCCCTCTAACTCTTCCTCCTCCAAGTTCTCTTTTCAGTAGTGTCTGTTGCCATTAGATTACTATCATCCTGGCGCTAGTTTATATACAAGCATTATGTTAATCAGGACATAAAGAAAGGGAAGGCATTCATAACATTTGATTTGCACCATATTAGAGACGCTACATTGATTTCTCCATCCATGAATAACTGCTGGACTACAATAATCATGTCTACATTCTGCTTCCATGCACATCAAGATTTCAAAAACATGCAAGATAATTCCAGAACTCTACTCTAGCACACTTCATTTTCAGCATCCACTGCCCATTAACCCCATTTGTCTATTACACAGTACTTTTGAACTTCTTGCTATGCATTACCATGCATATCAGGGATTTGCTCATCACACCCTCTCTGCAGTGTAGGAACCTAGCCTACTGAGGCCATGATTAAAACATACATTTTTTTTCTTAAGTGAGCAGTCTTTCCAAGCAGTTCAAAGCCCAGTGATGCAGAAACTTTTTGAATAAGAAGATCACAGTCATTTAGATAAAGACAAGCGAACCATCAAGAAATTCAAAAGAGAGTTTTTCTGAGCTACACAACTTATTAGTGGCAGCAGTACAAACATTTAGAAGATATCTGAGCACTACTCCGACCATCAAGCCAAAACAGAATTCCTCTGAGCTAAACAACTTATTATAAACACTAATATAATCAATCAGAAGATGTCTATCACAAACACACCTGTTGTATAAGAGTATTCCACACACCGCACATGTGCATCGTGTCTTCCCAATATATCTTCTTTGCCAACATTGAAAACTAGCCTGAAAATTCACAAAGGAAACCTTCTACATAAGTCGAATCATGCAATTCCATCTCCAGCATCACAACTAGAACTCAATATCACTGTTTATACCCCTTCCTTTATTAGAGCACAAGGACACTATCCCACATCCTCTATACTAAGGGCTTTAGCAACATAGATGGAGAATTGAATTGAGGAATAGGTACTAAGAAAAGAACATATTGAGTAATGAAGTGAGGTTTTCCTTCCATCCATTTAATGATACCAATCTATCGATACTAGCTTCTGAAACAAACAACAAACTTAAATGCATTCTAGACTCCTTCATAGAGCCGTCAAGTAGGAGACTAGCAAAGTAGCACCAAGAGAGAGGCAATCAAAACCATAGAGTTCAAAACTACTTCAGAAATGAAGAACTACAAACCAGACATGAAAAAATAAAAGAATATAAAAAGGAAAAAGGAGAGGAGGCATCTTCTCCAAATTATTCCAATGTAGATAAGAACAACGTGGCCATATGCTTCAGCAAAACAACACACTAGTGTACACAAGCCTGATGCTAAGTATCAAGACATGAATTGCTAGAAAACCACTTCCTGCACCTATTTATATACCCTCGAAGGTAAATTAACAATACCAACACCAAATGTGGAGACGTTTAGTGATGGTTTTCAAAGAGGTCAAAATATATGCAAGATTACCCTTCACAAGGAGCATATCAAGAAGAAGAATAAGCATAAAATACACTCCCAATTTCTATTTAAAGCACTTCTCTCTAACTGTTAACCTTATCACTATCCCTACTCAAATTATGAGCGCAACCTTACCCTAGCAGAGAGAAAAAGCAAATCAATCAAAACACCCAGTAACTCAAAATTTCTACAGAGAAAAATTAGATGCTAATCAGGCAGTACATACCGCCTAACAGTGAAGTCGCCGCTAGCGCTGAAACCAGAGGAGTCGTCATGGAAGCAGCAATCTAGGACCGGACCGCCATGCTTGAACTCCCCTCTAAGCACATTGGCACTCGCATCATACAACCGCACAGTCTGCATATACCAACAAAAATTCAAGATTCAAAAAAAAAAAAACCCCAAAATGGGTAAAAATTTATACAATATCTGAAGTGGCGAAATAGAGTGATTCAAGTAAAAGGCAAGAAGCATACCGGAAAAAGCTGAGCTGAAAATAGAAAAATGAAGAAAAATTGAAGGGGATTAAGAAATTTACCCTGTCCCAAGAAGAAACGAGGAGGTGATCACTGTGATTGGAGAATCGAAGGTTTGTTATGCCGTCAGTAGGCGGATTGGACAGCTCCCTCCCCGCAACTGGCGGCGCCACCGCCGTCATCTCTGATCGCCGCCGAGAGACAGAAGAGAGAGAAAGAGGAGAGAGAGAGAGAGAGAGAGGAGAGAGAGAGAGGGAAAGAGGGTTTTGAAAAGGGAAGAAGTTGCGAAAAGAGGGATTTTTTTGGGGTTTGAGTTTAAGACTCGCAGTTTGTTTGTGTTTGGGGGAATGGATTGGAGGTAACAGGATTTAAATTCAAAATGGGGTTCTGTTGCTCCTACGATTTTCAAATCTTCCTTTGAGGTGTTAAACACTTCAACTCCTCACGGGCCTTAGTGTTGGGTTCTTATGGTGAGGGTAGTTATTAGGGGTGAGGGTAACGGGTGTCCGTGGAAATTCTAGGAATTGTTTTTGGAATTAGTTAGACTGGATCCTAAGAATTGAAAGTTAGTATTGAAATCGGTAAATTGAGTCGTAGAAACTACATTGGTTTATTACTCCTCCCGTCTCACCAAAATTGAGCAATTATTACATGGTTCGGGACCAATGCTCTCTCTTTGACATAATTATGTAATCAACTTCAAATCATTCATAAAAGATATGCCAAAAATATCTCATTATGTGAGAGAAGGGACCATTGGTCCGGGACTATACAATAATTTCTCCACTAAAATTTTGTCAAATGTCTAAATATTTGTTCATCTGAAATATTGTCATTTCCTTTGTTAACAAACAACAATATGAAAACTTCCTATCTACCGTCCTGTTAGGAATTTAATTGCTTTAATCCCAATAGCGACTGTGAACAACAACACATCAATAACTAAAATTGGACTATTCCGATTGGTGCCCATATGATATAGGGTGATTAAGAAGGTCATACTTATGTTTATTGGTGAATTGAAAAGCCCTAGAAAAGTGTGGGTTGAGGCGATGAAACTTGAGTTGGTTGCTAGTACTAGCACCACCATTACTCTCCTTCCATCACAACCTGTTAAGCCCATGCCATCTTGTGTCGCTCCAGTACCCCCTGTCCTTTAAGCACCCCCTGGCACTATGAAGGAAAAGCTTGTTATTAGGAGTCATCAAAGGTTTACAACATCACCAATCCCACCTCATTCAACTCCTTTAAGCCCTAGAGATCGAAAGATTTCAACTAGGTTGTTGTCACTTCAAGACTCTCCTCCTCATTCACCTGCACCTTTCCCTCTATATGATAAAGCGGTTGTTCCCCCTTCTCCTATTGCTCAACCATCCCCTTATCAGAATATTGCAGCACATCCATTTCCTTTGCCTCCATCACCACCACATACAAATAGAACAACTTCAGAGTCAAATGAGGCTTCCAAAACACAATCATGGTGTAGTGTAGTAAACCAACTTCTCATAGTAGAAAACTACCAAGTACTATTGCAGCTAGGAAAGGATTGTTAGGACAAAGCACCTTAAGTGCACCTACTGCTCCTTGGGTCATCTGGAAGGGCAAGCTGAATTGTTGCCAGTTCTAACACCTTAAATGAGACAGAGGGTTAAGGTGAAGACTCTTATGAGGATGAGAGTTATGAAGTATCTAGTGAGGAGGACAATTTGAGTCAAATGTTTCATTGATTGATGATGAATATGAGTTGTATGAGGGTGACATTTCATGCATAGCTGATGGGTATGAGCCTAATTCAAGGCATAAGTAGAGTGAAAATTGGGATGAGGGAGAGTCATACTTTGATGGAATGTTTAGAAATGGTGAGTTTTATGTAGAAGAAGACTTTACGTCTATTAAACTCAAACCATTGATGCTTTTCACTAATAAAAAACACTTTAAGATGGTTTTTAGAGAGTATTGCGTCCAAGAAGGCTTCAATGTTGTTGTGAGAAAAGTTGTTGCAAGCAGGTATACTGCTGAATGTGGGGCTGAAGGGTGTCCATTCAAGATTCATTCTTCTAGGCTGCTAGATGGCTTTAGTTGGCATGTTTTCCACACCTGCACAAGATAGGAAGCCCCATGGCATCGTACAAATAGGTGACAGTGAAATTGATGAAGATATTAGGGCAAATGCAGACATTCCAATGAAGTCCTTGAGCAGTTTGTTGGATGAAAGGTCCATGATAACATTTAAAAAAAGTCAAGTGCATACCTGATGAAGGATTATGCAATGAACATGATTAATGGTGGATATGGTACTTCATATAGCAAGCTGCCAACTTATCGTGAGGTTATAAAAGAGTCAAACCTAGAATGACTTGCTCATTGTGCATGGGCACAACTGAATACAAAGCCATAACACTCTTTACTCTTCAAATACATATTCATCTCCTTCAATGCCGAGTTTAAGGGGTTGATTAAGAGTTGTAGAGGGCTAATAGGTGTTGATGGCACACACTTGAAAGGCAACTATGGAGGTGTTCTACTATCTATAGTAGCAATTAATGAGTTGTTCCCAATTGCACATGCAATAGTTGAGTCAGAAAGCAAGCAGACATGGTCCCAATTTTTCTGACACCTAAACAAATAAAGTCTAAAACATGCAGACATATTTGATTGGATCATTATCTCAGATAGACAAAAGGTATATGATGAGTGCGTTATTTGAGTGGTTTTCATGTTTATATGCACTCATTTGAC
>BSSO01005500.1:1496-13053 GCA_030267885.1 Mesembryanthemum crystallinum | reverse complement strand
AATCCACTTTTAATAGACATGCTTTTTGGTTTCACTCACGCCTGATTAGATAAGATTATAAACGTGAGTGAATTTTCATTTTTTAACGCATGTGTTATGTGATGCAAAATTTCACATTACAGCGAACAAACACATAGAATTTCAAGGAAAAAAAATGTTATACAAATGAACTCATAAAAAAAGAAAGAAAAAGAAAAATGTGATAATGATATTACAACAATCAACCTATCACAATTCTAATCCGTGCATCGCACGGGGTACAAACTATTGATAATTAATAACTATAAAAACATACTCCCTCCGTCCTTCCAAACCATCAAAAAATTTGTCTCACACCTCCTTCGCAAACCAATTAAATCCCCATATACTCCCTAAATTACCCCTCCACTATCTAAAAAAATACAATAAAAAAACTCTTTTTTCTTTCTCCAGTCACTATTTCTCTTCTGGGTTTTACATCTCTCTCACATACAAATATTATATTTTCTCTATTTCACAAGGGCAAAAATGGCCAAATATTCCCTCCTAAATTCTTGTGCCAATTTTGGTTTGGAAACATAATAGTGGGACGGAGGGAGTAATCAACAAGTGTTTGTTTTTTTGGTTTTTTTTTTTTTTACCTTTTTCATATTCTTCTAACTCTTCCAATGTCTCCGCCACATCTACCTTCCGACTTTTTGCATCTTGTTCCAACTTTTGAGTTCGGAGCCATTCTTGACCACAAACAAGAGCTTGCACCATCTTTCATTTAAAATCAAAGAAGCCAAATAAATTGAATTAAATTATACAAGTAATGAAAGAATTATTTTTAAAGAGAAGGAAATAAAATGCATTACCTTAGAAGTTAAAGAACTCCGAAATTGATTAAGACAACGACCTCCGGTACTAAAGGCGGACTCCGAAGCAATGGTAGACAATGGCATGGCAAGGAGATTGGATGCATCAATAGGGTTAGGAATGCGGTAAAACATGTTAGAAATTCTCCTGTTAGGCTACAACAGATTTATAAAGAAAAAAAAAATACTCTTGAAATCAGTTTTATAATCAACCAAAAAGTGTATATAACATCCTATCTTCCTCAATCAAATGATACCATCAGTGACATGACAACATTAACAAGAAAATCAAACAGAGAAGCGCCAAACCCACAAGAATTTGAAGGCTTAGAATCACAACAACATATTCATAATAGAGAGATTTATGGTAGCAAGGTTTAGGCGATGATAATATGCCTTGAAAATTCAATTGGATGGCCGCAAGCCCGCAACACATTATTAGTTGCTGTAGATGATTCAATTTTGTGTCAATTCTGGGTTTATCTGAATTTTGATGAATTAAAATTCTACAAAATCATAAAGATTCCCAGAAGAAATGTTGTCGATGTGGGTGTGGCTCAATTTCGAAGAAGAAGTAGGCATAGCAGTAGTAGATGCAGCAACTCCGAAAAATAAGTTGGCAAAATATGATTAATAAGATCTGCAATTGTAATTTGAGAGCTTGAAGTTAAAAGCAATTGGTGGAAAAATGGTGAGTTAGTAAGAGAAATGGCGAACCAGTAGAAGAGGATGAGAGAGAAAGAGAAAATTTGGGGGGAGGCGGCTTAGGAGAGAACAGAGAGATAGGATAGTTCGGGTTTTATTACTAGCCTTTTAAATATCTCCTTACTTCTCAGGGAAAAAATAAAATCAGATTTTTATTCTAACGGGCCGGACGGGCCGGCCCGAATCATTTTTTCAAGCGCCATAAACGGGCCGGGCTTAGCCCGTCCATCATTTTTTTTAAAATTTTTTCTTTGTCCAAACCCGTCCAAATTGCGGGCCGAACGGGTCGGGCTTTCGAGCCATCCCGTCATTGATCAGGTCTACACTCCATACAACAAGATTAACAATGTGAGCAATACACCTCACATGAAGATACTTACCATTACTAATGCCACCAATTCTTTCAGCCCCACTCTTCAAGTATTCACATGCTACATCATTAGAGCTAGCATTATCAACCGTGACAGTGCAAAGTTTTTTTAAGCTCCAAGACTCTAAGCAATCTTTAACCGTTTTACCAATAGCATCACCCTTATGACTTGTGATTAGACAAAAGTTTAAGATTTTCATTGGTGCAACTTCTAATCATTATTGATGAAGTGAGCAATGAAACACATATAATTTATTTTTTTGTATTGATGTGCAACAGTCAGTGGTGACACAAATTCTTTCGCATGAAGATAAAAGCAAACTTTTCAATTTATCCCTCTCTTTCACATACAGTTGAAAGCAATTAGGGAAACAGTGATACGGGAAGGCAAATGAAATTTAGGGCCTAAAAGATGCATCAAGTTCCTAAAGCCAGGCTTCTCAACAAATCGAAATGGCAACTCATCAATGACAATCATATAAGTTACCCTCACGTACCCTCTTCATCATTACCGTCATTGTGTTCAAAAACTAATTCAAATTGCCTTCCTCTACCCTTGTTATTTGGATTATTCAAACATTTTTCCCAATGCCCTTTCACATTTTTAGATCCATTAATATTAGGGTCAGTACGAAATGTCTTGTCACAATACTTACATTCCGCCCCAAGAGAGTAACCTTCCAAGTATTCCAAGAAGTCGTCCCAATATTCAACTCTTCTTTTGCTCTTTCTTATGATATATTTGCGACCCTCCTTCAGCTTTTTTAATGATGGCAAAGACTTGCGCAAACCCTCCATATCTTTCTTATTAGAGCTATCCGTTGAAACACCTTGAGCCTCCATGGATTCATCAGAGAAAATATAAAACCTTTTAGATTTGGAGCTCGCCATCTATAATGGAAAGCAAATGAAACACGAATAAATACAAGTTTCAAATTGCAAAACTACTTTAGACTTTTAATATAACAACAAAAAGGCAGTAATAACTTACATTGGACAAAAATTGATCCGTCTTTGCCTATTAACAAAAAACAAAAAAAAAATCAGAATCAAAACTCACTATACTAATAAGATTTACAAAGTAATGAACACATTTGAAAACAATTATGTAAAAGGTAAAAATATCAGAAATTCAGAATTCAATATATATTTTTTCATAAAAATTGAACTAAAACATAAACATAAAAATCAGAGTACAAATTAGAATAAAGAAATTATATATAAGATATAAGATTACATATTTACATCTCCCATCTAATTATCTATATATAAGATAACATTACAGAAAGAAATTACAAATCATGTTACATCTCTCATCTAATTATTTACATACTATATAAGATATAACATCACATAAATTGATACACATACACTCGAAGACTAGAAGAGTAAAGAATTACAGTTTACATATGCAAATCCCTAGCAAGTAGCAATAAAACGAAACAAAAATTCAATAAACAAAGAAAAAATGAAAGATATTTCCTAGGCCGCCTTCGCCAGAAGAATCTAGGTCTGCTTTGCCGAAAGTGATCTGGGCTTGCTTCGCTGGAGATTCGCTGGCCTGCGGTGGACCCGGTGGGCGGTGGCACACTAGCACTGCTGGACTATGACAGTTTGCTACTGGGAGAGGAGAAGAGTAGAGATGAGAGATTAGATATTACCCTAAATGGCCTTATCTGATGAAGCGTTTCACATCACTAAAACTGTTTTTTTTTTTTAATTTAAAAATCCGGTCCAACTGGTCCGGACCGTGGGTTTCCGGTTTTTAACCCACCCGAACTGGAAACTGGAATGGAGGATTTATTAAGACCGAAGACCGCACGTAAATCCAACCGGTCCGATTTTCAAGTCCAACCTGGATTTTGAATAGCCCTAACCGGAATGAAGGATTTATTAGAACCAAAGACCGGACCTGAATCCAACCGGTCCGGTTCCGGTCTGGACCGATCGGTCCGGTTTTCAGGTCCATCCCAAATTTTGAACAACCCTAATTGTTTTAGACACCTCATAGTGTCTCATTAATCCTCACCCCGCCCAAGAATGAAAGTGATATACTAACTGGAAAGGATGAACCTTAAGCAAGCAAGAGATCCCAAATGATAAACCCATATCTCTCAACTTGGCAAGATAGCCCATCTCATAGGCTTTCCAAAACACTAAACAGAGTCCAAATTCGAGTCCTGGATCAATAGTTATGAGCGTTTGAAGGTTTCGGCCCAAAACCGAGCCTAGAACGGCCTAACGGGTTCACGATGCGGCTCGCACTCCACGGGTTTGACCCATTTCCAACACTAGCCGTCTGCACATAGGCTCCTGCGAAGAATCCAGGCAGGTGACTAAAAGGTAGGGTGCTCTCTCGTAGCCCCACTCGGTGGACCTTGGCCGGTTGACCATTCTCTTGAGCGGTCGACCAGGTAGTGTCCATGGTCGAGCGCTGAGCTCAGCAGTCAACCGGCAAGCGTCACGCCTAGCCGCGCACCTTTAGCGGTTGGGCAGGCAGCTTAATGCCTCGGTGCGTGCCTGAGAGGTTGACGTCGTGCACGAGCTACTACCTGCTAATGACATGGTTAGATCTCTTAAAAACCCTTCATCTCTTTCATTCATGGGGGTAGGAGGCCAATTAGAGCTATTATGCCAAAATCTTGATAGAATTCTTAGAGAGAGAAAGTAATCCTTGAGTGATCTTCATCTCCATCACCCAATCCATCACCAGATCCATCACCTAAGCACATCCTAGCTACAAATTCACCCTAAACCCAACACCAAATAAATTAACCCAACTAATCATCATTTGATAAAGCACCACCCATCTACTTTGGGATCTCAAGTTTCGAAGAGGCCAATCAAGGAGATTTCGTTCCAAGGTAGTTGTCCTGAGGGCCTTAGTTTTAAAAAGGGCGCTTGAGGCATGCCTAGGTGTTAGGCGCATCCAGGCGATAGCTTTATCGCTTTCAAATCATAAGGTAAAGCAATCTCGTTACGCGCTGGAAAAGCGCTTGAGTTGGGCGCCTCGGGCGAGGCTCGGCGCCTCTTTAACGGCTAGTGGCCGTTTGAGGTTTAAATGGAGAAATGAAGAAGAAAAAAAAAGGAAAAAGAACTAAAAAAAATATGTGCTTCAAACTTGGAAAAACCCTTGACATCCCAAGGGGAGCATGTTATCCAAATTTCTCTCAAACCTCAGAACCTCTCTCTACCCCTAATCGCACCTGCGCTGCTCGCCGGAGATAATTGCCGCTCACAGCTCACCAGTGGAGGGCGACTCCAGCTCATCATTCGCCGGAGGGAACAGCCGTCGCCAGAGCGAGGTAAGCATCTTCTCTCTCTCTCCTCTTTGATTCTTTCTTTCTCTCGGCTCTTCTTTTTTCTCTCCTCTTTGTTTCTCTCTGTCCTATTCATTTCTCTCTTTGTATCTTCTTTTCTCTCTCTCCTCTTCATTTCTTTCTCTCTACCACGCTATCACCTATCTCTCTCTCTCACCTGGTGGTCTCTGTTGTATCTGTGTTTTCTTTATAAAATAAAGGGAAATTCCACTTAGTACTCCTGTACTTTTGACTTTTCCAATTGGTAGCCAAAACTTTTTTGTTAATCCAGATGGTGCCCTTGTGGTTTTTCAAAATTGTACTCCGTAACCAAAATATGGGTTTTCCGTCGTGTTTTTCCATTAGTTGATGACGTGGCTTTATTTGTACTTCCCAAATACCAAAAAGACCTTGAAAAATACACAAAAATTTCCAAAACCATCGCAAAGAGGAAAGATGTTTGTTTTTCGAGATGAAAGAAAAATAGAGAGAAAAATCTAAAATAAATGTAATTTAGTCACATCATTGATCCTGTAACCATTAAAACCCGTTTTAACTCATAAACTAGCGCCACATCATCAATTCACGGAAAAATTTGATGGAAAACCCATAATTTGGTCACGAAGTTCAGTTTTCCAAAACCACAAGGGCACCATCTGGATTAGCAAAAAAGTTTTTGGTACCAATTGGAAAAGTCAAAAGTAAAGGGGTACCAAGTGGAATTTCCCTAAAATAAAAAACAGGGGCAGTGCTACTGTAGCATAAATGTGCTTCTATTTATTTAATTTCCAACTTATTGTGTAAGTTAATATGGCCTCTATGGATGGATCAACGGGATCTTCGAACCCTATAAATTCGGTTAGAAAGTATGGGAAACAAAACCCCGCTTATTGGAACATTTTTGTATGCAATTTTTGTGGCAAAAAAACTAGTGGCGTACATCGTATGAAGCAATACTTAATTAGTTGGAGGATTTAATTAGGAATGTGAAAGTATATCCAAGTTGTCCAACGCATGTTCGGGAAGAAGTGAGTAATTTTATGATTAAAAAAGCGCAACTAAAGGAGCAAAATTCGATGATCCCAAATATTACTCAATATGATGAAAATGATGAATATGAGGAGGAAGAAGATTGTGTTGAAGTTCTTTCTTCTAAGAAGAAGGCAAGTGGTAGTGGTAGTGGTGCTAAGTATGGTCATCCAGGCAAAGGTAAAAGGGTCCTATTGACATGTTCTTTGCTCCTAAACTCGAAGATGTTCTCAAAGGAATAAAAGGAGGGAGGCAACAAACAATTAATGAAGTGTGTCCGAAAGATCTAAGGGACAAAACTTGTCGGGATATTGCTAGGTTTTTTCTATGATGTGGGAATCCCATTTAATGCGGCTAATTATGATAGTTTTCCTATTACGTGTGAATCAATTGTACAATTTGGTCCGAATTTGAAACCACCTAACATGCACGAGTTGAGAGTTCCTTTCCTCAAAAAGGAAGTGGATGAAACTCAATAGTCTATGGAGGATCATAAGAAAGAATAGGAACAAAAGGGTTGTTTCATTTTATCAAATGGATGGCATGATTCCGCTGTTCAAAATGACATTTTGAACTTTCTAGTGAACTCTCCAAAAGTTCCGGTTTTATCTAATCCTTGGATGCCTCCGAAATTGTGAAGGATGAAAATTTATTGTATCAATTGCTTGATGAGATGGTGGAGCAAGTTGGGGAGGCGAATGTGGTACAAGTGGTAACGGATAATGCCTCCGCTTATGTTAAAGCGGGTAAGCATTCCACTTTCTTCTTTAATTGAGAATATTTATTTCAGATCTCTTCTTTCTAAATGTAATATTTATTTTGTTTTTTTTTTGATAATCTTCATAGGAAAGTTGTTAATGGCTAGGAGACCACACTTATGTTAGACATCATGTGCGGCACATTGCATTGATGTTATGTTGAAAGACATAGGAAAGAAGATTCGAAAGGTTAAGATTGCCTTGAAGAAAGTCATGTTCATGAATTATTATATCTATTCCCATCCTAAAGTTTGAAACATGATGAAAATATTCACAAATCAAAGAATTTGCATATGCCCAGGGTCACTAGGTTTGCAACATCATTCATCACTCTTACTTCATATCATAAGCAACAAAAAAACTTGAGAAAGATGGTCACCTCCCAAAATTGGATGTCTCACAAGTGTTCAAACGATGAGGTGGGGAAGAAAGTGGCGTCCTTTCTTTTACAAGAGAATTTTTTTGGGGAAATGTTGTATATACTCTCAAGTTGATGGGACCTATTGTCAAGGCTCTTAGATTGGTTGATGGGGAAAAGAAGCCGCCTATAGGATACATTTATGAGTCCATGGATAGGGCTAAGGAGGCTATTGCCGCTAGCTTGTTACACAAAGAGGAGCATTACAAGAAGGCATTTGAGTTTATTGATGAAAGGTGGGATTGTCAACTTCATAGACCTATACATGCGGCCGGGTTTTTCTTAAATTTAGAAATGTTATTTAACAACCCACAAAAATCATCTTGTGGAGAAATTATGAAGTGCTTGTATGAAACCATTGGAATGTTGGTTTTCAAATTGAAAACTCAAGGCAAGATTGGGCAACAATTGGATGCATACCAACATGCTCGAGATCTCTTTGGCATACACATGGCCATAAGACAAAGGAAGACAAGAGCTCTAGGTAAAATCAAAAAAAAAATGGAATATTTATTTTGAATAATCCAAACTATTTGTGGGTTGAAAAAAATAATTCGAACTTCACTATTTGCATATAGTAATCTGAACTATCGCTTTGATTGCAATGTGTTCACCAGTCTTGACGATGTTAGCCTTCCCGTATCAAATTTTTCATAATGGATGAAATTGGCAACATTGATTAAATTGATTATCCATATATTGGAAGTTCAACTTGAGGATTATCAAACTCAATAAGTAACTGGAAGGCTAATGTCATTAAGGATAGTGCATGCATTGCAATCAAAGTGATAGTTTAGATTGTTACACACAAATAGTGAAGTTGGGATTATTTTTTGCAACCCACATATAGTTTGGATTATTCCAAACCAATTTTCCAAAAAAAACTTGAACATTATCTACATTATTTTATACAATAGAATAACATGAGTTGGAAAATACTAATGTATTTATAGATATTTGAATTGTTAATAGTTGATTGGTGGTTTGTGTATGGAACAACAATTCCCGACTTGCAAAAGTTTGCTATTCGGGTTCTTAGCATCACTTGTAGCGCTTCGCGTTGTGAGAAGTATTGGAGTGTTTTCCAACAAGTTGTCAAGTGAAGAACTCTAATATTCATAAAATCTTATTAATAAATTCAGCAAATACTTACTTTTATTCTCTAACAACTTCACACCAAGAAAAGAAACCGATTGGACCAAAATCAACTAAATGACTTGGTGTTTGTCAAATATAATCGGGTTTTGAAGTGACGGTACAAGCGGAAACATACCACCAACCCAATTGCTTTACAAGATGTTGATGAAAGCAATGAGTGGTTACTTGGGAAGATGGATAATGAAGATGATGTTTTGGATGATACTGATTTTTGTGTTTGAGGGTGATGACTTAACATAAGCTCAAATTGGTAGAGTTAGTGCGGCAGATGAGTCTAGTTAATTCACTAGAGGTTCGAGATTGAGGAATGATGGAGCGAGCACATCAACATCGAGAGCTGATAAAGAAAAGGGTGTTCATACCTCTATTCCTACTCCTAGACCATGTCGCCAATTTGTGTTGCTTGATGAAGATGATGATGATGAAGAGATGGAAGAGAATTTTGGAGTTTTAGAAGACGACGGCGATGATGTGGTGCTCGGTTTTGGTGTTGATGATGGTGATGAGGATGAGGATGAGAATGATTTCTAGACTTTCTAGTTGAGCCTTAAAGCCATATAAGCACTAGAGACACATAACTTATACTCTTTTTTTTTAATTTCTATTTTTAGTTGGATTTATTGGACTTGTGATGTTTGGTTTATTCTTTTTTTTGCGTTTTAGCGATATGAAATCACAAACTTTGAGACTAATATGTGATATGATATGATACATGTTGGTGCTTTAGCATTTGCATTTAGTGTTAATGCGTTTTGTGTAGCAAATATGATTTAAAACGATTTTAGAAGTGTTATTTGCATAAAAGTGCGCCCTCGCATACGTGATGTGTCCGCCTTCGCCTCGCGCCTCGGGCTACCAGACCTTTGTGCCTCGCGCCTTCTATAACTTAGCTGAGGGCAATGCAAAACGGTTTTATCAATTAACCTCTTATTTGCATTCATAATCATCTCTACTTTTACCCATTCTTTTTCCTTTTCTTAGGTGTTTTCATTCATATCTCAACTTTGATCATGATTTAGTTTCAATTCATAATCATGTAATCATTTTGATCTTGTCATGATCTTCTGCATGAAGATGTAAATCCATGTTCACTTGGCTTAATTACCACTATCTTAGGTGAAATAAGGGCAACTTGTTTTTATTGCTTTCAAATCATGTAAAATGCCAAAATATGTCCTCGATAAAATCAATCCATTCAATTGATTTTATTCATGAGCACCTAAAGTAACCATTAACTTTGTGATATAATTTCTGCACAACCAGCCTAGATGAATAAAAAGGGTTTAAATCTTACATGCTATCATGTGAATTGAATTACAAATATTTTGATACATTCTAATAAATGTCATTGTCACCAATGTGCTAGTTGGCTTCCAACTAGTACCTAAACCCCCGAAATCAATTCTCTTTCATTGGGTATTTAATGCCATTTCTCTATTCGGGAATTGGGTGCAAACGGCATTAGTGCGTTACCATGGATACTTGTATTATTGCCTTTTCAAAATGGTTCCATGTTTTATTCAAATATGGTGGCGACTTCCTTCGCAACACGTCACTTGAACATAGTCCCCACTAATTCAAAATAAACAAAAAGCAAAATGAGAAAAATCCAAGGGAGAAAAAAAAGCTATTTAGAAAAAGTAAGAGGAATAAAAAGAATGCTTGAGATTTCTTTCTGAGAAGGTCCTGCTTCTCACAGGTTGCAGCTATTTGGACGAATGTAGAGGAATATATAAGCTATTTAGAAATAGTAAGAGGGAATATGTTGATGAATACTATCGATCATAAAACCACTTACTTGAAAGCCTATACACCAATATAAAACCACTTAATAGACCTAAAGAGTGGCCTCATGTAGAACAAAATGTTAAAGAACCTGCTCTTTAGAAAAGGAAAGCTTGTAGACCTAAGGTGCAAAGAAGGAAACAAGTGGGAGAGAGTACACTAAGAAGACTAAAGTCAGTAGAAGAGAGTACACTAAGAAGACTAAAGTCAGTAGAAGAGAGGTTTCAATAATATGTAGTAGATGTGGAAGTAAAGGGCATAACAAGAGAACATGCATCGATCCATCCACCACCAGTACTACCCCCTCAAACCCAAAACCATCCAGACAAAATAAGAAACCTATAGCATACCCTGCAAAAGCTATAATACCAATGCAGCTTCCAATAAAATCTGTTTCCACAACAAGAGGTCTTGTCTAGTGCACACAATACCTGTAAGTTCAATATCCAGCCTAGTTCAAGCTCTCACACTTTCACTTTTTTTTTTTTTTTTTTTTTGTATCTATCATTCAATTGGCAGCCAATTTTTCAGTTCCAACTTAAACAATTTCAACAGAGGACAAGGGAGATTGTACTCATAACTGACAATAAGGGACAATAACACGTTCAAGTTAGTTCTTACCTCCTCCTCCTCCTCCTCCTCCTCCTCCTTCTTCTTCTTCTTCTTCTTTTGGGTTGTGTGTTTTTTTGTATTGTTTGGAATGTAAGATTAACTACTATTTTTTGGATGCAGTCAATCACTACTAATCAAGTTTCATATAGCAGGGGGAGACACTTCCTCACCAACCAAGCAATTCATGTTTGTATCTCTTTTTTTTATTTATTTCATGTTCTCCGTTTTCCTAAATTTGCAACTTAAACTAATTAAGGCCATATTCGGGGTGGTTGTCAATTGCCAATTTTTTATTTTGAAAAATTTTCAACTCTCTTTAAAAATTTAATTTAAAGCTTAATTTTTCTGTACTTACAGTTTCCATCATAATTTTCAAAATTGATAGCAGGAAATTGGAAATCAAAAAAAGTGGTTTCAAAAAATTGGTTTTGAGTTTTCAAAAAAAATGAATACTGGCTACTGGCAACCATGCCAAATAGGGCTTTAGCTTCAATAATTTTTTTCAAGGATATGAGATCTAATCATGCGCCACATATCCCACCATCATTGGCTACAAGCATATCACATGGCGGGGGGGGGGGGGGGGG
>BSSO01005499.1:0-13054 GCA_030267885.1 Mesembryanthemum crystallinum | reverse complement strand
TGGAAAGAACAAAACCCTAAAAGAAGAATATGTGTTATATGAGTTTTTTGTCATGCCACTTAAATAACAGGGGGAAACTCTAGTCCACCAAGTCGACCGAGCTGACTGAGTCAACCAGTATGAGACTGGAGCTCAACTTGGAAAATATTCGAGCTGACTCGAGCTCGGGTTAAACCAAGCTGAAAATTATCTAAGAATGCCCTTGTCTTCTCCTTAGTTTTTTATATTCTCATAAGTCATAACAAAGCTGAATACAATCAATTATAACTACTTGAGATCACCTAACTAATAAATCATTGTTTGGTATATATGTGATGTCCAGGATAGCAGAATTAGAAGGAGAGAGGTCTCCCAATTATACTTTATATGAATGTCATGATTGCAGGCTACCAGTTATAGCCAAACAATAATGTTGCAACCTCATTGTCATTGGTACAACAACGCTTAACATCCATCAAAAAGTTATCAACCTGTTCCATTTCTGGGGAATATTCTAAACTTCTTAGTGTTATGTTGTCACTATGAGAAGCAAGGATCCCAATTAACAAATTCATATCATCCATCTAGATCGATCATTGCATTCTCAAACTAATTGACAATTGTTTCCAAGCTTTTAAATCTAATTGGGCTCATCAAAACAACTTCATCAAATGCAAGAGCTTCTAAGCTACCATCTCCAATCATTATATAACACCTTCTAATTAAAAGTACCCACCTTACACTTGTTCACTGACCCAAGAATCGTGTTATCAATGATAAACTTATACTTCCATTAAAAAAAATGATAAATTTGATCTATTGAAAGAGGGAAGACCAAACTTGATCTGAGTAACCTACATACTTATTTTTAACTCATTTATTAGTAGGTTAGTATGGGTATTCTCTCCTTAAAAACTCTAAGGAGCATTCGACGAGTCTCTCAGTGAGCACATCAATAAAAATGACCTACTACCTCTATTTGTAGGATCATCTAGATTGATAACCCAACAAGGTATGGGAAACCTTCCTTAAACCAAACTCTTGGAATCCTAACACATCCCCAATTAAGAAACTTCCTAATTGCTTACAATAATTATCCTAAACAACCAATCTAATAAATAAGAAATCATATAAAAGTAGGATTATAATACAAAACACTAATAAGAAATGTAGATGTGTTCACATGTTGGACTTTCCTAATTAGAAACGTCTAATATTGAGATACTTCAACGATGACCGCTAACTATAAAACCTGATAATCACATGATAATTAATCAAAGTATCCTCCAAGTTAAAACACAAAAGTACTTTGGATTCAAAAATAATTGTAAGGGAATTAAATTTTGGGACAAACTTATGCAAATGGGAATTAAATAGAGTCTATGTGGGCACAACAATGTTAGGGTTTTGGGACAAAATAGGTAGTACAACTTATGCTTGTGCTTCATAAGTTCACTACATGAAACATTATTATTACAAGCAAAGAAAATTAAAAACATTAATAATAAATGTAACACCAAAGGTTGGACCATTTATGGTAGTAAAGGAGATGAGAGGAGCATGCAAGGGGCCGGGGAAGACGGCCATGGATGGCCATCCAGGGTGGAGAGAGGAGAGAGAAAATGCACAAGACGACAAAATAAGGGCCCATCCGCCGCAGCACCATTGCCACCATCCCCCACTTGCTCATCTCCTCCCTTCAAACTTTTGTTGTTTTTCGTTTACTTTATTTTAATCATTTTATTTTTATTTTAATACTATTTTGTGTCCTCCTCACGTTTTTGGCTTAATGTTAAACCCAATTTGGTCAACTTTCTTCGTTCTTAATCATGGTTAGGTTACTATGCTTGATTAGTTAAGACTACTGGCTTAAGAAATTAGTAAAGTCTTTTGGCTTAATCTCCGCCCCCCTCCCCCTCCCTTCAACCACTACTCTAACATACACCCTAGCTAGCTAACGGACATCATTTAAGGGAGGGGATACGTTTTATATTGACCCGACTTAACCAATCACTGTTAAACGCGTCAGTCGTGTTGTGGAATAAATCTGTCGTTCAAACTCACATTTAATTTGCAGCAATATATGTAGCTTTGTATACTTTTCTAACTTCAATGTAACCAATCACGGACCAAATAAATTAATTGAAATGTCTAACCTAATACACAATCATATTGTACCACTAATTAGTGATTAACTTATTAGATCCTAAAAATGTAACGGATTAAGCTCCTTTAAATAAGTCTGATGCTCTTTTCTGAACAGATTAATGCAAAAGGACGACCTCCAAATAGTATAATTAGTTGCCAAACTTCAATTAATCAAGAAAATGGTTCCTCAACGATATTTTATTATTTCATATTAATAGACTTTTAATTACAGAAATCTAAATTAATATATACATATGCCTGATGAGAAAGCACGCGCCGGACGCAACGCGTAGTTCCATTGATGAGAACCTTAATCCTTTTATTTTAAAACAGACAAGGAATTAATTGATTAAATAGTTAATTAATTAAATTAATTAAATCAATTATCATTATTATTTTTTTTCTTTTGGTAGCAAACTAGATGACTTTTTATTTAATTTCATGTATATTTAAACTTTTAGGGAGAGGGGTGTGTGAGAGAAATGACTGCGTCCTTCTTCTCTCTCAATCTCTCTCCTCATTGAGTCTCTCTCTTCTTCTTCTTCCTCCTCCTTTCCTTTCTCTTTACTTCTTCTTCTTCTTCCCTAAATCTCTCCTTCTTCTCTTGCTTTGTTTTGTATTCTAATCTTATTTAGACTTCCAAGTTCCAGAACTCTCCTTTTCTCCTTCCTAATTCATCCCATTAAATAAATCCCCTCAAACCCCAAAAATAAATAATCACAATCCTTCCTTCCCCCACAAAAATAACAAATTTAAAAGCATCACTTACTGTTCTAGTCTCTTTGTCCCCAATTTTTTTAAAATTTTCTTCCCTAATTTTAAACTTTATTTCTGCACTTGTGTTTGTCAATAGTTTAGTTTTTTTTTTTGTGGTTTTTATTGTGAATGTTGGTGAGAGATCAATGGCTGGTTTAGATTTAGGCACAGCTAACCGTTATGTCCATCAGCTCCACCACCAGCAACAGCAACAACAGCAGCAACAACTCCGGCCCGACCTCCACTTACAACACCGGCCCGACCCGTCTGAAAACAACAACAACGGCACCAACAACAACGATGACGACAACATCGACGACCAAGAAAACGGCCACCACCACGGCCTTGACTTGGTCAACGTATCAGGCGGGTCGGGCGGGCCCGGAGACGTGGTGGGCCGGCGGCCCAGAGGAAGGCCGCCGGGTTCCAAAAACAAGCCGAAACCACCCGTGATTATAACCCGGGAGAGCGCCAACACGCTCCGGGCCCACATCCTGGAGGTGGCGAGTGGGTCGGATATCTTCGATTGTGTTGCAAACTACGCTAGGCGTAGGCAGCGTGGGATCTGTGTGTTATCCGGAACCGGAACTGTAACCAACGTGAGCCTCCGCCAGCCGGGAGGCGGGGCGGGGGGGTCAGCCGTGGTGACGCTACACGGCCGGTTCGAGATCTTGTCCCTTTCGGGTTCGTTCCTGCCCCCACCTGCCCCGCCCGGGGCGACTAGTCTTACTATTTTTCTTGCTGGGGGGCAAGGGCAGGTGGTGGGAGGGAACGTGGTCGGGGAGCTAGTGGCTGCGGGGCCAGTCATTGTTATAGCTGCTTCGTTTACTAACGTTGCGTATGAGAGGTTACCCCTGGATGAGGATGACCCCGCCTCCGCTGCTGGTGGAGGTCCCCCTGGGGGCCTCCAGATGCAGGGAGCGGGGGCGGGTGGAAGTGGTGGTGGAGGGCAATTTCCGGACCCGTCTTCCGGGTTGCCGTTTTTTAATCTGCCTACGATGAATATGCAGCAGAACTGTCAGTTGCCGGTTGATGGTTGGGCTAATAATAATTCTCCTGCTGCTAGGCCTCCCTTTGGATGAATGATGATGAGCTGAAGTTTAATTAATTAAGCTCAGATGTTTAATTACTTAAAAATTAAGATTAGAGTTTAGCTAGAGTATTACTCAACTCAACCCGAACCCAACCTGCCTAGCATTTGATGACAAGAGGTGTAGATGAAGATCAAGGCGAAGATGATGATGGATCGATCCCAAGGATGAAGATGATGATGGATCGATCCCAAGGATGAAATTCAATTCGATTCGAGGGCAATGGAGGATCAAGATCATTCAGGTCAGCCAATGATCATGTTGTTGTTATTGTTGTTGTTGTTCTGGGATATTTATCTTAGTAACTTCTCTATCTTCTTTTTTTTCTTTTTAATCCATTTTGTAATTTGGAAATTCTGGAAATAGTCTTTTTTTCTTTTCTCCTCCATCTCCTTCTTCTTATTTGGATGAAACAGCTCCTTGTGGATTGTGGTATCTTAATTTTTCTTGTTTGTGAGAAGAATGGTGTGTCTGTGGTTTAATTTGAGTGACTGGAGTTGACTCACTTGTTGATGAATTTGATTAAGCTTAGTTTATGAGCTTATGTTTTTATGTTTTAAATCCAATTAAGCCAATAACAATCTCTCAATTTCCTCTCTAACCTTGTTAATTAGTAGCTAGTAGTGGTACAGTAGTAGAGCTAGTATGATTATCAATCACTTAATTAATTAATTAATTAATTACATGTTGCATCAGATATATTATGAATATTTGGGAAATGAATTAATATTACAAACATACATGTGGCCATTATCCATGTTTTTGGGTTTTTTTTTTTTTTTCTTTCAAATTTTGCATTGTTTTCAGGGAGATATAATAAGTACTGGCTGGTGATAGTAGTAAACACAGTGGGCAGCAAATGGGTTGGTGTTCTGAGCAAGAAAGGATTCTTCTTGTCTTACCTAAAAACTCACAAACAAGTTATACTCTATATTTTTGACTAAAAATCACACAACTGAAACTGATGCTTTGCTGCTTAGTTTTTTTTTTTTTTTTTTCTTATCTTTTTTCTTAGTATACTCTAATTGCTTTATCCACTGTTTGGGAATTGACATATCTTCTAGAACTACTGCAACTCCCCTTTTTCTTTCTTTTTTCTGGGTAGGTTTTTTCATACTATATTTCAGACAATGATGCTTAAAGAGCATAAATATATGTTTTTCCATTTCAAAAGGGTTTTAATTTGTTTATTCTCAAGCATTTCTCTTCTCATTGTTACTTCCAGTTAGGGCTTTGTTTGTGAAAAAGAACATGTGAAGAACATATAAAAATAAGGACATAATAATCAGGAAAGAAATTAATAATTATTAACAACTGTAAGACCTCTAAATTAAAGTTTTCCTTAGATAATTCATTAGTGATATTTTCAAAATATATTACAAAATTCAATCATATATAAATATGTTAAATCTTACCACAAAGTTTGGGGAACTGGCTAAAATAAGCTTTTTATCTAAACTTCAACTATTTTCAAGAAATTTAATCGGCTATCCATTCTGAAAGTACACTCAAAATCCTATTCTTTTATGTTGTAATGATTGCTTAACATAGACTTTGATTTTTCATCACATATAAAAGATGGCCAGTTGTGCTAATACATTATATTTTGCATTATGCTTTTAGTTCGTTTTTTAAGAAGTCATTTTCTATAACTCCTTAGTCTTTACAAATTAAGTGCTCTTCTACCAGCAACGAACTTACTAATTAAGTTTAGGGCATTTTCGTATAGGATCTTGGTTGTTTTTTCTTCCTCACACCTTTCTTTAAATGGCAAAATTAAAATACATTACTACATTTGAGCAAATGATGAGTACACAATCAATTAGAACAAGGCTCGGTTTTTTCATGCTTAATATACATCCAATATCTAATGCTTGCAAGTACCTCATTGAAATGATTTTTTTTTTTTTTTTTAGTATTTCTTCTAATTAATAATCAGCATAACTTTAATCAATAAACTAAAAGGTTACAGGATAGTTAATTCAACCATAGATCCGGAAATCAGTATTGGGAAGGAAATTCTTGTCATCGACCTCGAAGATATATTCTAAAAGATGAGGGTGGTGGTAATAATTTAACAAAATCCTTGCTTTAATTTAAGTATTAGCAGATCTTGATACATATTCATGTTTGATGATAACATGCTTAATTCCATCTTCTTCACTTCTACTCCCTAAATTTTCCCCCTAATTAAAGCATGCTAATGATTGATATTTGTATTAAGATAGACTCCTCTAGATCTTGTTTCTTAGATCTTGCTAATATGTGACCAATTTGAATGCATATACAAGACCATTATACATGCCAAAATATATGTTTTTGTTGTATCTGAAGATCTTCATATGTAAACCAGCCTTCTTGCCTCCTGTTGAAACTACCAACTACTCAAAGACAACAAAATTCTTGGCAAAAAGATGCCTAAATAATTTCTGCTCAATTTGTTGTTCAAAGATATATATTAAAAAAGTTAACTCAAAGAAAGCATGCATGTTAGGGACAATTGTATTTTGATATGTGGTAATTAGTTGCCTAATTAAATTCTTTTTTCTTTTCAAAAAAATAACTAACTTGGCTACTTGGAGCCGACTCAGTCCAAATTTGACTCAATTTGTTAATTTGTAGCTAAATGAGCCGTACTTAAACACACACATAGAAAGGATTTTTGAATTTGATTATTATCAAGTAGTAATAGTTGATGAAATTCCACTTCTTTTGTTATTACAATCAACTTTTTTNGTGTAAGGAAAAGGGCATCAAATTTATGTAAGTGTCTTACATCAACATGGATGGTTGACCCATTACAGGAGTTATTACAATGAAATTGATGGAACTGAGTTCTTACTTAGAGTTTGGCTCCTTAATTATAATGGAAATCATGAGCTCCTGTAAGTTTTCACTTTTTGGGGGTTTCAAAATGTGGTACTTCTTCCTTAAAGAAACTATTCTTGGCTACGTAGTTTACACTACTAGAATTTAGACTATTTACGACAACTAAATTACGATGATAGTAAGAATCTGTCATAATTGATCCTTTGCGTGGGAAATACGTTTAAAAACCGTCGTAAAGTACAAATACGGCGCCACCCTTTTAGCACGAGATCACGACAAAATTCCAATCGTAATTGATCTTTTGCGACGGAATATACCGTCGCAAAAGAGGTATTCTCTAGTAGTGTTATGTTTTGGGCTTTTCTAGAAATTCATCTTTTTTTTTTCCAGGGAGAATAAGAGATTTTGATTAATAGAAAAGGTATAGATTGGGGGAAAAAAAAACAAAATCTAGACTGTATTAGTTCTTGAATATTAACACAAGTTTCTCTAAGAAGACAACTAACTTAAAAATTGTCTGCAAACACGATTCATGAATCACGACTCAAATCTTGAATGAACAATTTTTGATATCTTTGTATGTTTCCTCAAATAGGAGATCTTCGCATCACGTATTGTAATTGGAGATCCCCAAAATCTTTATTTTCAAAATAACGAGAAGTCATACCATACACCAGAGAAATAAACTAGAGGGGATAAATAAAACTCGCACAAAATGTAGATCATTGAATAATTTATTCAAAAAAACTATTAAACTCTTAATTAGGACAAAGTGTTGCAAAGCAAATATAACAACCACAAAAGATTGAGAATTATCCTTCCGTCATGAAAGTTTTCTACTGTGGTGTTAAGATTTTGAGACGAGGGATGATAGTAAGAAAAAATATAAAGAACTTTATAAATAAGCGATATCACTTGAATTCAACTTAAACTTGAACAGAGTTTGAAAAATGCTCGACGAAAATCAAAGTAAACAAGCTCGATTGAGCACGAGTCGAGCTCATAAGTGGCTTAGTGTTGTGACTCAAACCTATCCTAGCCAATTCGAAAAATCAAGTTATTATTAAGGTTTCGAAATTATAGTATCAATACCATGTTAAGAAACCAATCCATTCAAATATTAAGGCTGACAATCTTGATGATAGGACTTCTCATATGGATGATCTCCCACTAATATATGCTTTGATTTCATCACACTAGAAATTTGTAGGACAAATTAAGTAAAGTATATATATATATATATATATATATATATATAAGAAAATGTTGCAAGTATCTTAATTTGGTTGTTGTCCGATGTACAATAATGATGCACATTAGATTCCTTAATTAGAGCTCTTTAATTTAATGAGGTATATGCTTATTTAAAATATATATGATCTCATCATGATGCATTATCTCTTAAAGAAACCCTAGGGTTATAAATGTTTTAACAAACACAAAACAATGCTAGGGAACTTGAAGGGACATATTATTATATCTGTGAGTGATATGCAGTCGACTGGTGCCGTGATAAATTTAACAACGGTATACTTATATAACCTAAATGCGTAGCACAAGGCATCTCTAGTATGTACCATCAAATTTAATGATGAATATGAAAAAAGGAAAGACAATTCAAATCAATTATGATCTTGCAAAGTTATTAATATGCATTGTGTTTTCCATTATCTTTATTTGCAGCATGAGTTAAACATTGTTTAAGCATCTTTGCCTTTTAAATGTAACCAAAAAAAAAATAAAAAAAATAAATTGAAGATTCTCTTCCTCTAGTTATCTTTCAAGTAAGAACATATGTAATTAAGGTCGGTCGTTTGTTAACTATCTAAGAGCATGCACGTTTACAATGCAATGACATGCTACTATAATATTTTTGCCAGGAATAAAATCTCCTCCTCCCTCAAGTCCAATCAACATACGAGTAGTTATTTAGGCTGTTTAAATTCAATTAAAGTGCATATCAAATTGAACTGAATTGTAATGCATTGAATTGAACTGATCTAAATAAATAGTAATAGTGAGAGAAATAATAAGTTGTCGAACTGAACTAAATATTAACATTCTAAAATTGAAAGTGTGTCTTGAACCAATCATATATAATGCACAATAATAATAAGTAATGACGAAATAAACAAAACCTTATAAGTGTGTTCCTATACTTTAACTTTAAAGAAAAAAAAAAGTAAGAAAAGGGATTAGAAGCATATGCTATTTAACTCTAACCTTAATTATAAGAGCATCTCAAATTGGAGGTTAATTAATGGGAGAGGTTCATAAGATACAAACCTGATAAATAAGCATGTCTCCCATTGTGATAATTTCATAAGACCCTAATTCCTATTAACTGCTTCATCATAGTCATGAACTTGGTTTATGGATCTCTTATTGAGATGGTGGACCCCCATTATACAAACCTCTCGAGAGGTATCTATGATGGGGAAATTAAAATAAAATTATAAACCTTGAGAAAATGAATTGCTGATATGGTTTGAACTATAAACCGCAAAACGAGTTTATGATTGGAGATGCCCTAAATTCTAAAGAGTGGTGTTAGACAGTTAATCAATCCTCTTTTTTCCATACATCAATTTACATTGATTAATTAAATTTCACTTTATGCCCCTTTAGCAAACAATACACCCCATGCCAGCAACTCCGGGTAGGGATCGGAGTGTATAAAGAAGGGAAAAAAAGAAAAAGGGTCAAAAAATGAAAGATCAGAAATGCACAGTAAGTATTATTATTATTATTATTATAATGGAAGTAGATAAGATATGGTCGAGCGAGCTTATTACTCAAAACAATGCGTTGCTTAGGGAATGCTCAAAATTCCAAATCAAAGTTACACAGACCTTGCTTCCTTTGAGGGGTAAGAACTACTAATAGTAATACATAAGCTAATACATAAGTTATTATTCAATGCTCTCTCAAATCCAAAACATAATTAATTTATTAATTAATTACTACTCATCTCATTGGCTTCAAAGAAAGCATCAACACTTTATTTTTGGCCCAATCTGTATGTATTTTAATATAAAATTTTCTTCTTTTTCATTTTTTGCCAAGTGTTTCTTTATTTGAAACATATAAGACAAGGAAAGTAAAATTCCACATCAAAAAGAACTATTAACACTTCANAAAAAAAAGACCTAGTTCTTCTCAAGTATAATAAGGATTCTCCCAAAGGCTCTTACCAATTATAGCTTTTACTAATCCATATAAACACTACAATAACAACCAACACTACAAAACTTTTATCTAGATATATATTACTATGACTTAAAAAAACATCAACAATTAGGACAATCTTTTTTACAACGAGATTTACGGTTATCTTGTCGTAATAAAAAAAAAAAAGAGGGTCATCATTGTAGTAGATTTCCTTATAGTAATAAAAGTATAATAAATTACAAAATACAGTCGTGGGTGCGTTACATTTACAACGGTATTTTGAACCACTGTAAAAGACTTGTCGGATAAATAGACATGTTTCTTGTGGTTAAAACACGCCGTAATGATTCATTTTGAAACAAACTCTTCGTAAAAAGATAAAATCCTAATCGTTGCACTAGTCTCAGGTCAAATCGACCTATTCATATATAATGTATGTCTATGATTGTACTATACTCGTTGTGCATCGTCTTTTTAACCAAGAAATCGCGCGATGGTTTAGCAACCTCCTTCAATCATTTACACTTTGTTGACTGGTGTTTCTTTCCTTTAGCTTGTGATCTTTTCAATCAAGATTAATTTAAGAGATATAATGTACTGTAGAGTTCAAGAGAGAGAAAGTATTAGAGGAAGGAAATAGATAAGCTTGGATTAAGCTACATAGGAAAGGTAGTTAGGACAATAAGATATTAGCTTACCAACTTCACAAATGATAAACCACGGAATAGATAAATAGAGTACTTAATTGTAAATTAAACTTAGCTTAGAATAGCGAATATGTTGACTAAGTCATTATTCATAAAATAATTTGGATTAAGATACATGATAGTAGACTTGCCAATATTTTAGACAATGTTAATCCAAGTTGTTACATAAATTATGGGTTTTACCAAGAAAACAGCTAAATTATAGTCACTATCTTATCTTCTAATGCATATTAAATTAGGGGAGGTCGTGTTCATCATGAGGTACATGGGTAATGAAATATGAACAACTCCTCCACCCATACTTTATGCAAAAAAACATGTATAATATATATATAGTTTTGTATGTATACAGTGAATTATGATGTTGGCAACAATAATGATGACAACATGCAACTTAATTATAACTTATTAATTATTAAGAGTCTCAGCTTCTAATTTTCTTTGCTAATGATCTTCCTCATGAGGCTCCCCCACTCAAGTCATTTTAATTACATAATTTCTTCTTTTTCCTAATAATAATATATACTATGTTGGACTTACCACCATGGTCTTATGAATAAAAAAAAAAAAAAAATGTACAGTAGAGCTAGAGCTATCATTTCTTGTGAAAAGGCTAAGTTAATAGTAGTAAAACATAACCTAGGTCAATCAATTTTGTATATCAAGGTACGGTAAGAATGATTGGTACTTCATCATCAAGATCAGGATAAGAAAAAGTATAGCTAGCTGTAGAAGTTTTAAATTGGTAAATAAAATTAGTTAATCTCACCAACAAGATAAAAAATTATACTGTAATCAAAAGGTGAAAAGGGCATCTATTCCATTCATGCATTAATAAATTATTAGTATAGAACATCATGACAATTGAGGGTAAATTAATTAGTTTTGGACAAATTCATAGACAAGCAAGCAAATTGTTTGATTTATTAGTAAGTTCATGTAAAGCACTCATTAAAAACTCAACATATACAGTTTAATTCTGGTGCAACTCAAAATGTACAGTTTAAGATGGTGGAAGGCTCAAAATTGCTCAAGATAATTCACACCTAACAAGTTTACTTAATTAGCGTACTTTCAAAGCACAAGGACCTTCCCCTTACTCTAACTAATCTAAATTCCTGTATAGTCTTAAGCATAGTGTGATTTGTGAAAAGGAGAAGCAAACATATTTTTCCTGCATACTAGTCTATGTGAACTTCCACCATGCTTATAAATTAGTCTTATCGATCTCAAATTCTTTCGATGTGGGACACTCAAAATGTGAATATTTCTCTTGTAACAGTCTTGTTTGGGAGCTTCTGGTGTTAGGTAGTGTTAAAGAAAGTGAAGATTAGAATTTTTCACTAAAATATTTGAGGGACAAACATCAATATATGTCGCGTGGCTACTTTAATTTTTCTATACCAATTGGTTTTAGCAGGAACCCTCACTTTATCTGTATATATATATATGGTGTTGCGCGCTAATTAATCTCCTCTATAAGCTTGGAGGTCTCCATAGATCTTATCCAAACCCATTAGAAATTTATAATGTACTGTATACAAATCGAACTAGGCCGCAACCTTGGCAAGTCGTGCTCCTTTTGCCAATTCCTTAAAATGATACACGCACGACCAATGTTCATCAAAACACTCGTGTGTTTGGCAAGTTTGTGGCGGTGAGCGAGCTTTGTTCCAAATCTATTTGGGTTAGGGTCTGTGTGTGCCTATTTAAATCCTATGGGACATTCTATTGTGTGAAAAAATCATCCCAACTAAAAGTTTAAACTATTCGAACTCAATACATCTTGGTTACTGAAGCTCGATCTAATATCTTATAAAGAAACCATCCTAATCAAAAGATTAAGCACATAATTGAAGGTTCAATTAATTATATATCTCCTAATATATTGTGACGTATGTACCTCATATCTGATTAGACCCTTTTTTTTTTTTTTTTTTCAGTGCAGTCATATCGGTTTAGACTTTAGGGTAGGAGTATGATGTTTTTATTTTCGCAAAGGATTAGGCCTCGAACGCACACAAGCCTAAATTCTAACTTCACAATCAACGCATCCGACTGGGACTTCAAAGCTACTGGCCCAGTCCACCCAAAAAAAAAAACGAAGTAATAGGCCCAGTATTTTGGGGCCTTGGACCAGTATATATTGGACCGTACAAATAGACCTACATACAAGCCTTTTTTTCTTCAGAAAATAGCTCATCAGGTTTTTGCAGATTTATACGAATTCCTGTACTTTGCAACTTGCAAAGTGTCAACGACATGGTTGCATCGGCTTTCATGGATCATCTAGTTCGTAATATCATTTTACTTTCTATGTCTTTTGTTCATTGTACTTTTTGTTTTATTCCACACACTCTTAATTATGCGGCA
>BSSO01005498.1:0-13054 GCA_030267885.1 Mesembryanthemum crystallinum | reverse complement strand
GCAAATGTTAAGATGATTTCAAGCCGGAGGGAGTATATATTATCATGAGTACATATATATTTTATAGATTAAAAAAAAAATAATGATACACCAAACCATTTACCAATATTATTAGGCTTGGATCGGTTTTATCCTATCGATATTTTGGCTCATGTCTTTTTCATCATCATTCTTCTTTTATATTTGCCAACCGGCCTAACAGTAATAGTACAAATTTGGGAAAAGATGGATTAGTGAACTACCTTCATCATGTACAGTATTCTATGATGAGTAATTTTATTTCTCCTGGGTATCAAAAGATGCTTTGGTCATAAGATAGATACTTACTCCGTAGTAAGAAGATAAGACAAGAGTATTAGGATACGAACACTCTTCTTTTGAGAATCATTTACCATACATCGTCAAAAAGGATTATATCAGACTCTAGTGATGAAAATGATTTACCAAGAACTATAGCACCACAACATGGAAAAATTGTGCTATTATCGACTATGAGTAATGAGATATCGCTATAACGAATTGAATACTATAGTGCCACAACATGTTAGAACTGTCGAGTATCATATAGCGACTATATGTAATGAGATATCATGCTATAAGGAATTGAACCATTAGCGACCAAACTCTGTTACAGGGAAAACAATGGCCAACAATCTAGTCCAACAACTTTGCAAGGTAATCCACTACAGTGGAAAATTCCCAAATAAAGGGTTATAATTTTTTTTTTTAAAAAAGGAAATATCTTGGGAAAAAATTTCAAGCACCTGATGTATATTATATACCAAAAAATCACCCTTGTTTGAAGAAAAATCACCCTAGTATATGTATATGCTATATGTAGTACTCCATATTAGATGTATCATGTATGCAAGCCTAACTCAGTAATCTACCTTCCACCCCTTTCAAAAAAGCCTCACTTAATAATCCTGTTGGTTTAGTAGGAGAATCGCATAGCATGACTTAAAAACTCATCACATTTCAAATACTCTCCTAATTCAATGTGGGACTGGTGTATCACACACCGAGTTTGAGTTTATTCTTGAGTTTAATTAAACCCATGAAATTGCGCTACAACTTGGCTTGTAGTGATTTATTTTGATGAAGTCTAACGATCTTAAAGTTTGTAAGAAGAAATACAAAGAGATAAGTGAATTTTGAGTAGGTTTATTTTGTCATTATCAAATTGAACTGAATTCAGCGAACATAGTTTACTTCAATGCCATTTAGTTGAAATAAACAGAGCTTAACTCTGGAGCAAAACATTAGAAACTTGAGCTTAAATAATTTTAGTAAACGAGTCAATATTTCACACTTAAGTATTATTGTTTTATTGAATAAAGTATCCAAATCAAAGTTTCAATCAAATAGAGGTGATTTATTGGAACCAATCAAATGTATCTAACCTAATCAAATCAAATCAAATCAAATCAAACAACTTGATTTCACCGGTGTGGATTCTTGTAGAACACATTTTTACCATGTGATTTGCATTGCATGGTGGTTGGTTGGGGTCTAGGAAAGTTTACTTTTAGTTTAAGGCTTGGCTTGTGTTTGTTGTCTCAAATCAATAAAATCAACAAAAGTTGAAAAAAAACCAAAGACAAAATCAATGTTTGATTTGAGAACTGAGAAGAAACAACAAAACTCAGAGTGGGACTGATAGACATTAGACACGGGTACCGTACTGCGGTGCCCTCCAAAATCCCAAAGAGAGGAGAGGACGGACATGTGTGTTTTTGTCAATTTGTGGGAGGTGGGGTCTTACACTTTCTTTCCTAGACATTTCTTCTTTTTTGAAATCTCATTCTCATATTCAATTCAATTCAATTCTCATCTCATAATATAATAAAAACAAAGGAAACAAAATAACGAATCCTACTCTGTTGTGGGTGTCATAGTGCAATTGGCCATTCTTTTCTTAAATAACAAGCTGAGTACCTACTAAAAATAACTCCACTCGACTCGACGTCATCCCTTTTTTTTTTTCTACTTATTCTATTTCTATTTCCGAATTATTAAATAGTACTTAAAAAAAAGGGTGAAGAAACAGCCTCTCTGTCAGTGTGTGTTTGTTTTGGGAATTTTTTTTTTTTTTAGAGATACATTTGGCTGAATTCCGGCGAATTTTAATTTTTTTATGAACGAAATACCCTCATGTGATAAGCTCTTTCTTGATTGAAATCCTTTCCTTCATCAAGAGTTTGAGCAAAATTAATATTTCCCCTTCGTTTTCAATGAGAGAAAGAGAAGACCCGGGACAACCCACCGGAATCAAGCCTATCATGTGAAGGCATTATGGTCATAACAAATTAAAATCCACCGGAATCCGACCAAAGGTATCTCTATGACAAAAAAAAATAAATTAATTAATGTAGTTGACAAAAAAAATCTTTTAATTTAATACTTGTAGCAAAAAAGGGGAGAGAGAGAGAGCCCAATCTATATAAAGTTGTAAAGAGTTTGTGGGTTGCTCTTTGGATTATTTCCTTTCCAAGACTGGCTCTGGCTCTCTCGACTCTTCACAGAGAAGATTAGAAGAAGCCGTTGAGATTCTCGGAGATTAAATCATCCCCCAAATTCCAATTCCAAATTCTAGTTGCTCTTTCTCTATCGGATTCACAAAAAAGTCACCCCAAAATTGGTCTCCTTGTATCAGAAAAGTCACCCCCACAATTGAATCTCACTTATTGCTCTCCTCCACACCCCTGCCCCTGACCAGTAGGTAAGCTTTTACTGCAACTCGTGCATTTTTGATTTTTCATGTTTCGTTTTTCCTATTCCTATTCCTATTCCTAATGCTCTACTCAACTCCCCTCCCAGTTTTTCTCTATTTAATTGTCTCCTAATCCTTCAAAATCTCTCTATCTCCCCTCAATTCCGCTACCCACAGGCAGTGTTGAGTTGAGTGATAACAGAACCCCAAAGGTTTTGTCTTTACTCTTTATGATTGTTGCGTTGGCATGTATGTTTATGATTATGCCATGTTTCTTTTTCGATTAGGTTACCAATCCCCTTTCATTCATTCATTCATACTATATTCTGTACTAGTTTACTTTTTCAATTGCTTCTCCTTGTAACTGACTCCCCTGTTTTTTCGGGATTCACCCCCCCCCCCCGATTCTTCTGCTACGAAAAAGTATTCATTTTTTTTTTTGGGGGGTTTGCCCCAGTCGCAGTGGACGTGCCAGTAACCCCAAAATTGAAATTGGTGTTGGTGTTTATTGAAATTGGTGCATGAGGCCTAGTTCTTAATTCATATCAACAAAAACGGCTCTTCATTGATTGCTTGTTGTGATTCGAAATTTCAAAATGATGAAGATGGAGAGGATATTAGCAGAGGTGGTGATGGGGACAGCAGGAGGAGGACAATCGTTGCTTTCCACCATCAAAATAGCGGTTCTTCCCATTGCCAAAGTGTTCACAATGTGCTTCCTTGGTTTTCTTATGGCTTCCAAGTACGTCAACATTCTCCCTGCCAACGGTCGCAGGCTCCTCAATGGGGTGGGTACTACTTACTTTCTCTCTTTTTCATTTGTCTATTTCACTTACTTTACTTTTATGCTACTTATCAAAAGTTTTCATCTTTGGATGATGCTTATGGAATTGTGTTGGTGTTGATTGGCAGTTGGTTTTTACTCTGCTACTCCCCTGCTTGATCTTCTCCCAATTAGGCCAATCTATTACTCTTCAGAAAATGCTTGAATGGTCAGTTCCCTTCTTCTCCCTCTTCAACTCTGTATATCTATCTCAATCTTATTCTTAAAATCACTACAAATGCACACTCTCTTCTCTTGATCAGGTGGTTCATTCCAGTCAATATTGTTCTCACCACGATTTCGGGCTCCTTTATTGGCCTAGTTATCGCCTTACTAGTCCGCCCTCCTTACCCCTTCTTCAAGTTCACCATTGTTCATATTGGCATTGGTAAAATACTCTCCTCCTCTTTAGTAGGAGTAATATTCATTGTGTTTCTTCACTCTATTAGCTTGTAGATAACTAGTAGTACATATGAATATAGTAGAATATGTGGCTTGTTAGTAAGTAACAGCAGCAATGAGTACTTTCAGTGCAGATTTTCATGGCAATTAAGTGCAGCCTCTTTATAATAATCCGTCTATTCACCAACGCAGGAAATATTGGCAATGTGCCACTTGTATTGATTGCGGCTTTGTGTAGAGATAAGAATAACCCTTTTGGCGCTTCAGACAAGTGCAGTCAAGATGGAACAGCCTACATTTCATTCGGCCAGTGGGTATGTCTTCGATTTCCCCCCGACTTCTTTGTCACAAAATCATGTGCTTCAACCATCAACCCATTTAGTTGGCATTTAACCAGTCATAGCACATCCATTTTCTTCACTAGCTAAACAACAAAACTCAATTATCGGGTTGAATGCTTATATTGCTGAGGCAATTTTCTAACATCTACCAGTATATCCAGTTCTTTTTCTTTCTTGCTTGATAACATATCTAGACATTTATGTATCTAGTCTTGTTATATACGTGCTTGTAGTTTGTTGGATAAAGTACAGACTAAATACGAAGAGCTTTTCCACATGTTTTCTCGACCCTAATTGACTGTTGTATGAGGAACAATCATGATACTACATGGTTACCTCCCCTGCTACTATGCATCACTGTAGTATTGCATTTGTTCTTGAATGAATGTGCATTTAGTTCTTTTGAAAATATAACATTCTCGTATAATTGGTAAATATGAAGAGGTTTCTGGAAACTTACGTACTGTTCTTAAAAACAAAGAAAATCGTGATTACTCCGTGGTATTCTCCCGTGCAGCCTTGTTAGTATTATTGAACTACTTCTGATCCTATGACTTGCTTATTTTCTCTTTTTGCGAAATTTAATCATTTGGAACATCTTTATGTTTTCTAGGTTGGTGCAATTGTCTTGTATACATATGTATTCCAAATGCTGGCGCCCCCTCCTGAAGGTGCTTTTGATGTAGAAGATGGGCGTCTTCTCATCAAGAGTAATCCGGACAATGGACGTGAAACTCCCATACAAGCTCCTTTACTTTCTCAAGAGACAGAAACAGAGGTATCCAACCGGTCAAGCAAAGGGAAGGCAAGATTTATTATCTTTTCTCTTCATAGACTTACTAATGAAGATATAAATTTTTGCCTTTTGGAGATCAACATGTTATTTGGTGGCTTGGTGCAACTTTCTTCATCACTTATTCTTTGCAAATTTCGGTTTTGAATGGTCATAGTTATTAAGCTTTGTCTATAACTTTTCCCATTATTGATGTCATGGCATTCCATCTCTGCTTCCAATTTTATGTGATTTAATCATAAACCTTTGCATCTATGAGTAGGACTTTCTTGGATATGCATTTTTAAAATTGGTACATGTAAAGCTGATTGATTTAAGGCATGCTCAAGCCTCAAGTTATCACTAATTTAGGAACAAACCATAATCTTTGCTCCAGAAGAGTATATCTGAGATCTATGGTGCAAATAAGCCCACAATATCTTAAGTTGTTGCTGCTAAATTTGGCAGTTATCTGATAATCATTTCTGATCTGCATTTACTTAAAAAAAGTACATGCTTAGCTTACTATTATACTAACCTACCAATTCTTTGATGCAGATCAAGGAGTTCCTGGCGTTCATATATGACAAGTTGAAGCTCAAACAAATCATACAGCCTCCTATCATAGCTTCAGTATGTTTGTTTATATCTTACTTGCCTATACATTTTATACAGTTTGCTTTCTTTCAGAATAAGCCCCAAAACGACTCGATCTGATGTTTTGCATTGATATTAGCAATTTAGCAGTGGTTTAACCTCCATTTCACAACTCGGATGTAATGGCTTCAAAATCTAGGTTCCTCTCAGGATCATCTAGGGGGGTATACGCCGGTAATTGCCCTTTCCATGTTAGCCAGGGCGCATATATGGGTCGGAGGTGTTTTATGAGGGTGCATTAAGTACCAGGAGTTTCTCCCCTTTGGTAACACCTGGGGGGGGGGGGGGGGGGGGGGGGGGGGGGGGGGGGGGGGGGGGGGGGGGGGGGGGGNAAAAAGTAAAGAAAATCAGATGTTGGATGTTTTCCTCATGCATGTGCTTGCAGACCTATTTCATAGAGATCATCTCTTGACCTGATCTTCAGTGTGCTGATTCCGAAGTTTCAGAGATCACGAAAGGAATTGTGAAGCAATTTTGGTTGTTGCTGAAGGAGAAGTTTGAACTGGAAGCTTAAAACTATGTATATGCACGTATATAAGCCTTAAACACTATAGCCATGCTCATTCCCTAGTGAAAAATATAACAGTTACTACAGCCCTATAACACCAACTTCTAAAAAAACTGACAGAAAAGGTGTGATTATCTCAATTTTGTTTGATAAAATGTTCTACAGCCCTATAACACCAACTTCTCTTACATTATAAGTGGGGTCTAAGTCTGTTCAATTTAAGCTCATAAAAGTTGTGAATGAGTTTCACTCATGTTGTTGTACTTCTTCTGTCTAGACTCTAGACTGTCACCTGTTACTTGCATTATCTACATTACCTTTTCTTTAGATGGAAGTAATGTGCACAACAGTATCAGGACACTTTTTGGACTGTTAGATGCTTTCTGAACGATTGAACTATCATAATCCTTCACATATTGAATACTGCATGTTTCCTGCAGATATTGGCTATGTTATTTGGCTGTGTGCCGCTCTTGAAGCGATTGATCTTTACTAGTGATGCTCCGCTATACTTCTTCACTGACAGCTGCGACATTCTCGGGTATGCTTACCTTCCTTTTTTCTAGTTAGATGATTTCTTTGCTGGTGGTTAATTATTCTGTAAGAACTCCATTTTCTTTATTAGTGTGGTGTGATGCTGAAAGCAATGGTAATAAGAACAGAACACTTGATTAAATTTTTGTAGCTTATAAAACTTCAAAGCAGTGGCTTTTGAAGCAAAGACAAGTAATTACAAACTTGAGTGTTCAAGGAATTTGTAGTGCCTGTCTCTGTATTCTGCTCCTCTGATGGATGATTTTCGTGTTCCAGGGAGGCTATGATTCCGTGCATTTTGCTGGCATTAGGTGGCAATCTTATTGATGGTAAGTTTACTTCTTGTTGACAAATGTCACATTGAGCTGAAAATTTGGTTTTTTGGTTAAGAGTTGGTGGCTTTATCACATGCAGCAGGTTTCTCTACTTTGAATATTGGTCTTAAGCCTAACTACTACAATCTTTTTGTGATGAAACTAATGGATTCTGTCGGTTACTCACAGGACCTGGAAGTTCAAAACTTGGTTTCCGAACAACCGCTGCAATTGTTTTTGGGAGATTGGTTCTGGTCCCCCCTATGGGGCTTGGCATAGTGACGCTGGCTGATAAGTTGGGTTTCCTTCCCCCTGGTGACAAGATGTTCAAATTTGTGCTGCTGCTCCAGCACACGATGCCTACTTCCGTACTTTCAGGTACTTTGTTAGTTGCTGTGTCCACACAATGTTTACAGTTTAAAATCCACTCTTTCTGACAGGAGAGACTGATAGTGTTCTTTTTTCTCATTCTTTATGCTTGTACTCCCTTAATATTTTGTAGGTGCTGTTGCCAATTTAAGAGGGTGTGGAAAGGAATCTGCTGCCATCCTGTTCTGGGTTCATATCTTTGCGGTTTTCTCTATGGCTGCGTGGATTGTGTTATACATTCACATACTTTTCTGAAATACAGGCTTTTCTGCTGAATCGTAACTAGTTTTGCTTGTTGACTTCAATTCTGATCAGTCCTACCTATATCCTAAGGGTTTAGTTTTCTCCTTACGAAGGTGAACTTGGGAGACCCCCTGCTTACAAGTGTGATTAAACCCATCTTCGTCTAGCGCAGGCCAGGGCAGTTGTACAAAGGCATCTAGACCCCAGATTTTCACTGTTATTGATCTTCATTGGCAGCATGTGATTATTTATGGTTGTATAAATGAGATGCGAAGTTGTAAAATGCAAACTTTTCTAGTGCATGCCGTTTCATACATGCTTATTAGCTTGTGCGCCATGCTTTGTACATAAGGATGATTGAAAATCATTTATGGTAAACAAAAGTTTGTTCAACCTACAAAAAGGATGTGGCTCGAAGTTTTCAGAGAAACCAAAAAAGTATGCGGAAAAAAAAAAAAAGAAAAAAAAAGGGGTGTTCAAAGATATAACTGTATCTTACATTTGTGTTTCTTAGAAAGCAGAAAAAAAGGTCTAAACCTCAACTTGAACTTGATCAAGCACTCCAGCTCTTCATCATTTGGTCACTAGTGGATAATTACTAGCTCCGTCAATAGAGAGAATAAGGTTGGTAAATAGTTGACATGATAATACGACACAAACTCAACCCAAAGTTACCGAGAAAATTACAATCCAACCAAATAGCCTTACTGAGAAATTACATTTCTGTTTATTTTTTGTTTTCCTTTTCTTCTTTTTCTTTGGGGGAATTTTGGGGTTTGGTAATGTGATAACACAACATTGCAAAGCGTGATAAAATAACACAACACAAGAAGCCAACTAAAACTTGGTTAAGCATAATTTATCCTGTACAACTCTAATGAATCACCCAAGTGAACACCGCAACTGAAAAGTTAGGCTCAACTGACTAAAAACTCAAATTGCTCTACAGAGAATCCACTTTCTGTACAATGAGCTTTCATAACAAATCATAAGCAAACAGCTGTTTGCGTTTGCTCCTGCTACTATTTCTGCAGAATCCAAATTCTGCTTCTGGAAACTCAGGCTGTTAATCACATTACTATTTACAAACCCCGAAGCTTGATGACAATGGGAGGAGAACAAGAAAACCAGAATTTAAAAAACAAAAAAAAAAAAAAAATGAGAAAAAAACCGCCTTGGCTTGACAAATGGAAAGTTGCCCTCCAGAACAAAGTCTTGGTCCCACCGTCCCAGACGTCTTTAATAAGATGAGCATGTTTATTAAGGGCAAGCATTACATAGTAGTACCACTCTAAAGATTCTAAAATGTCTAAAACCACCACCATCTCCTTACCCGTTGGTCACGCGGGCCTGAATCAGAAGTGTGAAAGTATTGAGGATGCTGACCATGTAAGCTGCGTTGCCCAATCTGACATCGCCCTCCTGTAAGAGGGTTCCCCAACCAGAGCACAAAGACTATACCCATGAGGCTAACTATAGGGGCAGCTGCAAGAAACAACCATCTTCCCCTCCCACCATTTGTGCGTGAAGAACTATCTGCTGCACCAGAGCCTACATTTCCCAACAACTCCCCAAGTTCTTGAGCTTCATCCATTTCACTCAAATCGCTCTCAATCGAGGAACTATCATCCCTAACATCCTGCTGCTGAATTCCAGTAATGAACATTCTACCCCGAGCATTACGCTTGCCCTGCTCATAATCTGTGTCATCAGTTGGGAGCTCGTATCGACAAAGTGGACAAGAGTTCCGTGAACTCAACCATGGCAATATACAGGATGGATGATAAAGGTGGAAGCACGGAAGTTGGTTCACTTCAGTGCCAATAGTCAGTAACTCTTTGCAGATTGCACAAGCCAGATCATCTGGTTTTGGACACTCCTCCGAGATGACTACAAGGGGCAGACTGCTAACAAAAGACGCAGCAGCAGGAGGTGCTCCTCGTCTCGAACTGTCAGTCTCGGCAAGATGCTCCAGGAATTCTTCAAAGCCTTGAGCATCAAGATAGTCCCCCGGGTTACCAAGGTAAGGTGCATCAAAGGACTCTTCTATGTTTGTAACAATACTTGGAATCTCGAGGTGCCTACCTTCCCTGACTCTCCAACGAATTATTCCCTGAAATTCAGGAGATTCTGTTCTTCTGTGTCTAAATGAGGGATCACTACTTCCACTTCTGTCAATAGGAGTTCCAGCTTCCAGATACCCAACTGCATGCTCCTCGGTATCAACTTCTTCCCATTCATTATCATCTTCTACTGCTTCATGATCATCAGAATTCCACTGTACAGCACCAGCATGCATTGGATCAATATCAGTGTCACTGTCAATATCACTTCTCTCGACAGATTGTCCAAATATGTCTGTATCCAAGATAGTGTGCCCATCAACTGAGGCATCCGAATCACCTCCATAAGTACTAAAAGAGATAGCATCACTATCGCCATGAGAAACCCTGTATGCACCAATGCTGACATTTGAATCACTGTCTCCATAAAACGCATCAGAGTTGAAGCCGTCACTTTCTGTATCAGAAATAATTCTCCGCCATCTTCTAGAGCCATTTGGTGTAGTACGGGAGCTTGCTGGCTGCATTATACTCAAATTAGAATCAACATCCCCTGGATCCTCATGCTCAAGGTCAATGTGCCTAGCTAGATCAATCATTTGAGAGAACTGATGCGAGAAAAGGTTTTCAATAGACTCTGAACTGCCGTACACTGACCTTCTTCTCCTATGCAGCCTTCTCTGATGAGAATCACGTGACGGTGTGCCAAGATCTTCAAGCAACAGAAATTTACAGTCACCACAGATACTGACAGTTTGGGGACTGCTGTTAACCTCACCAGCCCTTGAAAGACTTCTTCGACAAATACCACATTCCACAGGATTGTTTAAATGGTCAATTACCAAGCCATTATTAACGTGATCAAGCAAGTCAGAATGAGGTAGTTGCTGCGAGGTTCTTTGCGAGTCCAGGTCCATCTTGAAGCATATACAATACGGGCAGAGAAGCAAATAATACTGGATGAATGGAGCAGTAGTCGAAAATAATGCAAACGTAAAGACCTGAAATACAGGAGAGAAAAAATATAGAACCAATACACAAAGGTCTCAAATCTCACTGAATATTTATAAAGAATTCCTCCTGAAATTTCAAAAGCAGATACCCAATCCAAAGCACAAAATCCAAGGCAGAAGTAAACATGCTATATAAGAAATGAACTTATATTCCTTCTGGATAGCAAGAGATGCATGAACTGCTTTAAAAAGAATCATTAAATTAGTAACTCAAAACAGCCTAGGACAGGGTTTATAGATAGAACAAGAAGCTTCCTTACGAAAACCAACGAAACACATGCCATGCTGAGCATCATTGCTACAAACAGTTGAACACTCAACATCTTAGTATCTTTTACAAACTTAAAGAGTCTAGAGAGACAACCTTCTTTTTAAGAATCTCATTATTTTCAAAATCTTCCATCTAAAAAGGAAGGGTCAGTGTGTACTCAAATGTCAGTAGAAGGCTTTTCTTTTTCAGAAAACAATTCCATCATAGAAGTGCCCACAACACTTTGAAACAGTGTAAAGTATAGCATGGACTATATATATACGTAAGCTTGGGGCATTTGGTGAAAATACACAGGCACATATCCCACACACACCAAACTCCAAGGCTTCAAGTTCACAAATCAAATCAAATATAAGAATAATTTACGAATGCCATATACATACTTATAAGACATAATGAACTTCTGGAACAAGTCAGAAATGATAGTATCCCAAAAGAAAGTGTATAAGGGAACTGGCCCCTCTTTGAGTATAATGGAAATTGTTCCAAGGGTGCAGGCATAAATTCCTTTCTCCTGGACCGAAGCTGTTAAATTTTGTAGCAAAAAGTGACAGGACAAGCTTCATAATCACAGTGATGTATCAGGCTCAACTACACAACTCTTGAATGGTCTGAGCATTACAGAGAGCTACGTATGTCTTAAATTTCCACCACCAGGTGATTCTTTCCCCATTCTTGCACCAAAACAGTTCCTATTTAAACAGGAGACTCTAGAGACTCCAGTTTGTGTGCAGGACACCTCCCCCTTAGGATGGCTACTGCTTATTCGGCTGCAAGCCTATCCAGGAAAGCGACACCTGCCGATTGCGTGCTGGAAGAATAGAAGGAAAAGTGCTACAAGCTTTTCATTGGTGATAGTCCTTTGACTGTACAACAATATCCATGGGTATGACCTCAAAGCTCTGTCCCATGGCCCTGTGGAACCTATGGGGCTATGACACCATATTTCCTCCCACATATCTAGATGACAAAAGTGCAGACTTGGCCCCGAGGCTGGCCAAAAGTATGGGGAACCCCAAAAGTCACCAAAGCCCAGGTTTGATCCAACATCATACATTCATTTTAGAGAGAGAGAGAGATAGACTCATATTCATAACATTCAAAGCTAAAAGGAAAAATACTCGTACATAAAATGACCTCTCGATGGAAGATAAGTCCACATTTAGTGCACTTTTAGATAGCGCAAAAGAATGAGTTAACCAAAGTAGCGATACACGGTTAGTTCGGTTACAAGTAAAGCAAATCTAGATTAAAATGGGAAGGGACCAAGCCCCTTCTAACCTTTCAATTTTTGCTTTTCACATGAATTATTTATCCTGATGCAGAAAATATGTGCGAGGATTGTTTTGGGACATTGGTTAATGGTTCAAATGTTAGCCACCTGAAGTTCCTTTGTTGAAGTGTCATTGTTGCAAGATGGGAATGAGAGAAACCTCATAGTAGATGCTTGTTGACAATCTTAAAATCAAAAAAGCCAGTTGATATACCAGGAGAATCAAATTAGAAGCAAGCAATTGTACCACATTCGGTCAAGAAAACTAGGGTTGATTCCCTGCAACAAATGGTAGGCTTTCCTCCTAAATTAGTCTTTCACCAAAGTTATTCCCCCTACCCATACACAAGAAAGAAGTACATCCTGGGCCGGAGGGGAAGGCCATTCCTATAAAAGTTTATCCCAGCCATCCACATGCCTCCAAAACCAAGAGCTATGTGCTTTGGCCACACCAAGAGCCTCTCGGATATTTCGTATAAACCTTAAGGGCCTTCGGATGAATTTAAGTGCTCACATCATACATGCCCCCTGCCGTTAGCCTTTGATGATGCCTCACAAGAGATGAAAGCTTCAGCCCAAGAGCTGCTATGATTCCCAAGTTTAGTGATTCCTCACAAGAGTGACTAGCTACAGTTGGATCCTTTTTCTTTTTTTCATTAATTTCCTTTTCAGCTTGTCTTGTATTAGACGCGTCTCAACAAAGATAATTGATGAGACGCCTTTAAAAGGATGAGTTTTTGCTAGAAAATGGCAAGTTT